>JAOWAR010157325.1:0-10763 GCA_028571005.1 Clathrina lutea
CTAGCGAGCTAATCAAGGGCTTTCCTTAAAAGCCGTTGATGGATAATTGCTGTACGTGTGAATTCAAGACCCAGCCATGCGTTCTGTTTTTTTGTCATTGCTGTCAACGTACTAAATAAATCTGAAACGTCGTACACACAAAAAAACATCAATGGTGTGCTGGAGCATGAGATCGGATGGGCAAAGAAATTTCATTTTTGCTGTAAGCGGCTTAAAATCCTACACACTATTGCTGAGCGAAAAAGAGATAGTTTCAATGCTGGTAGCAAGGGAAATAAGCTTAACGGTGGCCCAATCGATTTGGTAAAAAATTCTGTTGGAAAGGTCTTCTCACCTTCAAGCTTTGATTTGGCTGACACGCTTGGACTGAACACTCCAAACAAACGCAACAGATCGTCTTGAGTCACTACAAAGTTGGACTGGTCTTCCTCGCCTGCTGGGTCATAATGCACTGCTTTGAAAAGCATATCTGTAGCTACCGGGTTCATAATGACAGCTGGAGAGCGCAGCATGGTGCTCAAAGGGACTTCTCCTTTGTCGTTCCTCTCCAAATTGATGAAGAAAGTAAGCACAGAAAGGATTTCGTCCTTCGGCACTGAGATAGTTGAGACAAACAAGAAAGGTGTTATCAAGGATAAAACAATGAGGAGATGACAATGCAGTTTCAGCGTACGACACGTACCAGCATCAGCCAAGGCGGGAGCCAACTCTTATAGTGGTGTTTGTATTTGGTTGGTATATCTTACAAAAAAAAGGAATTTGTGTGCACAAAAAGATATAAGCGTGAGCCCATTAGTGCTACAATGCTATAGAGTGGCAACTGGGTCGAATGGCTTCTCCTCGTGCCCAGACATAATGCCACTTGCCCTTTCTATAGATCGAGACATCTTCTCATTTCGCATTCCTCTCGTCCCTTCACCACGTTTCCATCAGTCAGCATTACACACCCTGGATGAATGCCGTAGCATGCTCTTACACCAGCAAACTCAAACCAATCTATACTGACAGCGTGATGCCCTTCAAAAAAAGGAAAGAAAAGACTGCACTGAGTTTCTCGTGCACACATTTTCTCTACAAGAGATAAAACTGTCTAGACCTGACAGATTTATTTCTGTCATCGGTGACAACGATTTTGTACGTCAAAACGTCCCCGTCACATTTTATAAGCTTTTCTTTCATCGGTCAAGGCAGACTGACAAAGTCACCATGTATGCAACGACCGCCGGCAAGGTTTCCAGCTCAACCTTCCTGAAAGGCTAAGAAAGAGGATGAGGCGGAGTCCCGAAGCTGAACTGGCAGAGATCAGCCTCGGGCTGCCAAAGCCACATGTTCCTGCCACCCCTTCGGCCAACCATCCCCAATTCATCTTGGCTGGTGCTTATGTACATAATTATTGGCTATGCAATGACCTTACCACATCTCTTGGCACTCCTCCCCCACTTTCTTCTTTTTCCTTGGTGAATTCAATTATTTCTAACTACAGGTCTCCGGAAAGAAAACCTTATCAGTTCAGCGAGTCCCTCTCAGGAAGTGATCACTGATTTCTTATAGACGTAATTGCTGAAGTGGCCCAGAATGGTTGGGGCCACTGAGCTAAGTGTTGCTTGATTGGGTACGAACGTTAGACCACCCACATGGTGGCGAAGAGGTACGGAAGCATTCTTTGGGGGTTTTAATGTGCTTTTCACTGCTTTTGCTCATGTCAGTGGTGTATAATATTCGCATTTGAGTGCCAATTGCCAAATAATCGATGCACATTGTGACAGCAGAACGAATCCAAGGATGAGTGACACCGTGACTGAGGCACCGTGTGACTCCATTTGCTCACCCACACATCAGTATCTATAACGTTACTGGAAGTCAAGAACAAAACTAAGCAGCCCTACCCCAGTGTTCTTTATCATAAAGAAATATATGGATTCCAGTACCGCACGTCCTTCCTGATATTCGAGCATAGCTTCCCGGGAAAATTTTTCAATCGCAGAAATATCATACCTTTTTCAAGAGAAAAAAGAGATTTTGAAGATGATTACATACGGTAGTACATCCTTTCAAGTTTCTCGAGCTCTTCGTCGCTGATACGAACGCGCTTCAACCCATCGCTGGCTCCAACCCCCTGCATGCCAAGTACACAGCACACATAGTGCAGACCCTTAATCGTAGTACTTAGTGACAGCTGTATTAATGCTGACGTGCTTTGTGAGAAGGCCTACCATAATCGCTGGATATTTCCCGAGTCGCTTACACTGACCCTGCTAGGTACAGCCGAACTCAAAATCCTGCCCACAACCAGGTTGTCTCTCAAACCGCCAAAACAAAATCTCTCAAGATGTGCTGTGTCCACAGTGCGTAGCTGCGCTTGCTCGGAGGGGAAAGACAAACCTGGACGATTTCCCCCGTATACATGTAGCGTTCTTCCCACCCCACGGAATGCACAGTGATACATCACTAGGATTTCTCGACGATGAGAGGGGAGAAACGTTCCAAGATCTGCAGACAGAAAGTTAAAAATCCTTGGGTTAGATTCGCTGCGCAGATCAGAGCTTTTCCAGGGCAACGGAATGGAGACGTATATAGCTAGCGCTAGCTACGTAGCTAGCGTGAACGGTACAATTCGCTGCGCGTCCCGTTACTAAGTAACGGCCACCCAATCGCAAACGACATGGCTGCGGCGTAGGACGCGTCCCCAACCACACACAGCACTGTCCGTTCACAATCATTCAAAAGGCCAGTTCGTAAACATCGTCACCCGCCTTCAGACAGCTCACAAGCACTGTGCCGGCAAAGGATTGCTTTGTGCTTACCTTGAATGTACAACAGAGGACGAAGAACAGCTGACCGGCACGGTAGGAGGAGCGTGTCTTGGACACTCGCCAAGATCACTGAGATCGAGGCCTTTCCGGCACGGCTTTTAAGACCCGGCTGTTTACAACGGTTTGCAGTTCGCTAGCGCTTTGGATTCAGAGTAGAGCGAGCTCTGAGAATCGAACTAATGGGTGTGTTGGTGTGAGAGAAGACGTAACACGGCAGAATCCGGGAAGCTCAACTGAGGTAGGTGACAGTTAAAGCGATCCACTATTATATGCCAAAGTTTAACGAACACCTAAACCATGCGAAGAGTACATCGATAACCGGTTCGACGACGTTGTGCTTACACCTCGATTATCAAGGTGTCAGCTGGTCGGGTTGATCCGGAGTTTTCGGTTAGGAAGGCCCTCGTATGTGGTCGATGTGTGAGGGCATACAGTATGCATTACAGGTTGAACGTCACCTGACCGAGATCTTATCAGAACTTAAACCTTTTAGCCGGTCAAGGTGAATATGTAGGTCTCCCCTCCATAGCGGCTGTTATTCTTTTTGTGTGTTTGTGTCACGGAAGCAGAGAGCAAGGGTAGAGATCAAGATATTCATGATCAGTACCAGCAATCAGTACTGCTGGTAATTCTCAGTAGAATGCACCTCAACACCGGCTGCAAGCTTTGCTGAAATCAAGGTAGCCAGAACGAGGACAATGCCCACGGTAGCACATCTGTACTGCACAGAAGTAAGAAAGGTTTTCGAACCTATTTCATTGCACGATAACAATTATGTTCCTGTAGCTAAACCGTGGATGCAGCTACAGCCAGATATAAACACAGTTGCAGCAGGAGCAACACGACAGAGAGAGAGAGTGTGTGTGTGTGTGTTTGAGAGAGAAATGTCCACCAAGTGCTTCTTGCAATTAGACCAGGCTTTTGCTGAAACTTCGCTAGAAATTATCTGCGAAGCACCCTTTTCGTGGCAGTGAAAAGATGAAGAATACCTGGGCCCAGGTCTTGTTAAATGTTGCATGTTTCTTAAACCAGAGCATCCTTTTCTACAGCCATGCTTCTCTTGTACTGATATAAGAATTCTGAAATCTCTTGATTAGTTCGACGATGTTACGCGATGGACAGGTTTCGCCGCTCCATGTCCATGTGGCGGAGAGTACTCCTGTACATGTACACGTCAAGAAGCCAAAGAAACCCGGAACTTCTGTAAGGTTCAGAAGGACGCACATTTTTTATTGTAATGTACAACATCTACTGATGATTGTACTCTACTGCGCTTGATAACAAAGATTTTCATGAACCTATTTATTCATTTATTCTCCTCCTCTTAAGTCAAAGAAGTGGAATTATTCTTTTGACAGTGTGTTTTTTCCCTGTTCTCTTCCTTTTGAATTTGTAGGAAAATGAAACTAATTGAAATGATTGTGCAAATGCCGATGATTACCAGGCATGGCAAAACTTTGTGCCGTTTTTCTCCTGGCTCCATCCACACCAAGTTCTGACAGTGTCTTTTGTTTTTCGTCCTGTTTTCACTTGCATTCTCCTTCCAGAGCATGCGGAGCAGCAGCAGTCTCTCCTACCGCCGACCAACCACTGCCAGCTCAATGCGATCATCAAGTCGTATGTCACAGCCTTCATGGATACCACCACCTGCTCGGAGCACCCCAGGGAAGATGCTCTGGCAGGTACGGAGAAATGGAAAGCTACCTTTTTTTTCTTATTGGTTTTCATTTTTGAAGTAAACATTTTCTAACTTATTGACATCATCTTTTAAATTTGGGCGTTCACCACAAGGAAAGATTCTTATTTTAACTAGCAACAACGTCATTAACAGCGCAAAAGTCTATGGAAGGGACCTAAGTGATTACCCGGCATCCCAAGTATGCACTGTTTCAGCTAGAAATCCAACTGATTGAGTACGGAGAGCTAGCTTCTGAAGGATGTGGTAGACAGGCATTCGTAGTAGCTTAGCAACCATGGCATTAGAGATCTAGTCCAACTAGTGTGGCTTTAAGTCCCGCTTGAAAACATTGACTTTTCACAGCACCTTTCTCGCTACCCTGAGCGAGAAATAAAGCTCTCTCTCTCTCTCTCTCCCCCTCTCTCTCTCCCATACCACCTCAATATTATTCATGAGTGCAATTGAATACTTCAGCTGATGAAGAGCTGACATCCAAAAATCGTTTGAAGTGCTTGCAGTGCATTCACCAGAAGGTAGTTACTTTCCTTTGAGTGATTATCTCAAATTTAGACCTCTGAATTTTATCTGCCCTTATCATTATTCAGGGTCCAACCCATCGCTTGGAGGTCACACAGCCAGAACCTCAGCAGAACGGAACGGTCCTTCGGTTGAGTGACCTCTCAGACAATGAGTCAGACGTAATGAGAGTAAGTCGGGAGTTCACGATCCGAACAGTCAGAAAGCTACATTGAAAGTTCTTCTATTTCAAAGAGAAAGAAGGGACAATTTTTTTCGGCCAGCATGGCGTTCTTGTTCTTCTTGTTCTTGCTCTTCTTCTTCTCCTCCTTCTTCTTCTCCTCCTCCTCCTTCTTCTTCTTCTTCTTCTTCTTCTTCTTCCCTTTAAAGTAAAAGCTTAATTCTCTGAGGAATTTGAAGACGCTGTGAACAAATTTGTAAAACACACTCTGTGTCAGATTAGATTGCTTCATTATAAGCTCTGCTGAACTTCCTCTGGTGCAGTCCTGCGAGCGTAAGATCGATGGCCTTATGGCTGAGGTTGGAAGCTTGAAGAACGAGGTAATATTTTCACCAATCAGGATAATTAGCATTAATTTTGACTATAATCTGGTAACTTGAAGATCTCATGTTTTGAATATTGTTGTGCGGAACTGCGAGCTTCTTCTTATTCTATGCTCAGTGGAAGTTAGATCATTCTCCTTGGGCTTCATGAGGCACAAAGAATACCTTCCAAATTCTCCTTTTTTTTCTCTCGAGATGATCCCGCTTTCAGTTTCAGGAAGGGATTATTCAATTCTCTGACTTGTTGCAGGTTGACCTGCAAAGATCTCTCAGGCAGGTTGAAGACACACAGGTTCGCTTGGGTGAATCACAGAGACTCCTTGCAGAGAAAGAAGGGGAACTGCAGGTAGGCTCAATATCTACTTGGCTGAGAATGTGTCTGAACATGAGCGCTATCAAAAGTTTCGGTTTGACAGAATTCTTTAGGAAAAAGGTCATGTGGCAACCTTCGACCAAACTCTAGCTTTCACACAGTCTCAATGTCTTAGCAAGCCACATGTACACTCAAATATGGCTAAAGACAATTATTTCGTTTCACTTATCACTTCCTACGTCTTGGGGATTTTGCCGTCAGTATTCCTTGACCACTTCACAAGTTTCATTGCAAAGTAGAGGATACACGATTTATATGTAAGAGTTTTTGTCTGTGAATTCTGTCAATCACTTGATCTAAACTTGCTTTTCGCAATCATTGAGGTTATTATTGCTAAATGGATATGTTGTTATTGTGTAGGCTGTGAGGGAGGAATTGCTTGATGCCACTGTGCACAAGGCTAGACTGCGGCGATCAATGGACAGAATGCGTGAATCGAGTGACTTGGCAAGGTGAGATGATGAGTCGAAAGTTGGTTCTTAGCAAGAACAAGTTGAGCTTTCTCATCAGAGCAAACAGCTCCTCTGTTCTGGACCAGTCTTTCTTTCTATGTCTAGTATGTGGGACACCCTTATTCAAAGAACGTATTCCTTATTGTCCCAACAATCATATGATTTTGATGAATTTGAAATGCCATACCCACAATTAACTACTCCTGTTTTACTCTCAGAGTGGAGACAGACAATCTCCTGCGAAAACTTGTTGAAGTTGAGATGGACGGAGCAGCAGCATCTCGCCAAGCTTCCGAACTGAAGCGTACAGTGTCAAGATTAGCTGCAGTGAGTTTTATTCGCCAGACAATCCTTTTCAAAGCCGGGCAGATTTCGAAAGAGAAATCCTTGACAAGTGCTTGACTCGAGCCTGGTTTGTCAAGCTCTGAAACGAAAAACTCTGAGGATAAGTCTTGCATAAAGAACAACCACAGCTTGATAAGATTTCCTTTTAACTGTTTTAGTCTGTTAAAGAGTAAGATGAAAGATCTGAAGAAAAAAAGCTATGTAAAATATTCATGATCTTAACAGCAACTTGCCAACCAATTCCGTTAAGGTCATTGCAGGTAAGAAAATCTGCAAGTATATTTATCTATGCTGGTCTGTCAAAGTCTGGATCGTCTGCCTCTTCTTCCAGGACCACCGGTCTACTGCTGCAATGAATGCAGAGCTTGAAAGAAAGAAAGATGAGTTAACTCAACGCCTGACTGACTTCGAGTTGAACAACAAGAGTCTTCGCCGGATGCTGCGCACACAACAGCAGAAAGAGGTACGCAAAGAATGACCTAGACAGGTAACATGAGGTGATGAAAGTGGCGCATTGGCAGAGAAGTGTCTTCTGCGAAAAGTGGATATCAAGATGTCTTACTCCTACCAATATAAATGATTTGATGAAGAAGAGTCGACGGCGTAATGGTGCAGCGGACAGTATAGGGCAATCTCAACTGCAAGGTGGTCTGGTGCCGCAAGTTAGAGCTCTGCTTCCACATAGAGCTAAAAGCAGCTATTGGTTCTAGAAACCAACACTTCATTGTGGAAGCATTTGTCTTCTCTTATCATCAGGAGCTTGCAGAGGAACACCGAGCTGCCTTGACTCGCCAGCTATCTGAGATGGATGCCACTTGTGAGGTAATCCGTTCTGGTGTACTTGAAGCTCTCTTTAAAATTGGTTCACATCTTAATCTCGTATTACAGTCCTCTTTTGCGCTGCGCATGCAACTTGTTGCTCACCTGGAGGGTTTCGCCTGGAGAGTCATGGTGCCTGGTCCTGTCTCAACTGAAGCATTATTATTATGGTCAAACATCTCCAGGCTACCAAATAAGCACATTCCTTTCACTGACTGAAGCACTGGTGGGGACTTGTCCAGGTGATGCGATCACAACTCCATGAGAAGAATCAAGAGATCAGCATGCTGCAGTCCCAGGTCACATCTCACAGGGTAAGACACCTGCACAGGAGTTTTGTATAGGCTACCTGTAAATATGAGTCCTGCACGATTTGTCTTCAGCCAGAATTTCCAGAGCGGAGTACCCATTTTTGCCTGAGCTCATCTGCATTGTAATGTTACATTTGTCCACTGACTACGCCTCTGTATTTACTAAATGAGTTTAAGCTTTGTTAAAGCCTTACAATGAGTATAAGCTCGTATGCTCTACAATTTTGAAAATTGCAGGAGCAAACAGAGACATTTCGACAGCTTCGGGACACGAGTGAGGCAGCTCGTATCCACCTGCAAGAAAAGATACAGACTCGCGAGATTGATCTGAGCCGGAAAACAGGCCAAGCTGCGGTAGGCCACTTCCAGACAAGTTGGCACGTTGCTTTCTTGTTTTGGGATGTTTTAGAATCCTACGGCCAGTACTGAGTGCTACGTCCGTTCTTTTTCCTAAAGCTTAGGAAACGTGTGCAGTACAGTGTCCAGCCAAGGGAAATCTTGCCATGACATCAACCTCTGTGTTTATTGCTGTTCAAAGTCGAAATTGAAGCGGTTGAGCTACTTCTCTTCACAATCTTGCATTAGTTCCAGAGCTTCACATGACTTTTGTTTAATCATATTCTGGATCCAAGAGACTAAGTGCAACAAAATTATTGCCATTTTTGGTTGTTTTTGTTGACATTTTTTCTCGTTTATCTTGTGCATCTCTTTCTCACTTAGGGTCTTGAAAGCCAGCTAGCACAGGAGAGAGCAGAAGTTGAATACCTGAAGCGAACATTGGCAGAAACCAAGGTTAGCCCCTCCCCCTAAATTGTGTGAATGCAAGATTAATTTTAGAAAGAAAATAGAATCTACTGAAACGTCAAATGTCCTTTGGTATTTATTTTACAAGCGCTGTCCCCCATCTGTTTTCTGTAAGGTGTGTTGTAAACTGTCTTTTGAAAATTTTAGGAGCGCCTGGAGAAAGACAAGGAAGCGCTCAAGAAGGCTACAAGGTGAGAGGAGAGGGATTTTTGATTCGGAAAGCATCAAC
Organism: Clathrina lutea; assembly: GCA_028571005.1. Taxonomy (NCBI): domain Eukaryota; kingdom Metazoa; phylum Porifera; class Calcarea; order Clathrinida; family Clathrinidae; genus Clathrina; species Clathrina lutea. The sequence goes on from JAOWAR010157325.1 coordinate 8,905, forward strand.
TTTAGCAAAATTGAGGCCTTTGAAATTCTCAACTATCAACAAAATGCATATCAAAAGACCGTTCTGAAAACCTTGGACAAGCTGGAATGGCTGTATGCCACCTGGCATGCAGACTGGGTAAGGCTCTGAACATTGACGGATCTCATTTGCTTTTGTTTCCAGGCACCACAAGCAACGCGCTGGTGATACGGAAGCCATTCTGGACTCTGCTAACTCTGAACTTGCTCAGAAGGTATATCTGTTTGAAAGAAGTATTCGTGTCACTTCTCTCTGTGAAATTCTTTACAAAGACGTGATCATAACATCAACTTGACTGTTCCGTCCAAAATCTCTGCCTTCAGACTGCAGAGGTGTCAGAGTTGAGAGCCAGCTGTGACCAATGGCGATCACAGAGCAACCGCCTGTCAAGGGAGAAAACCCACCTGGAGGCAGAGATAGCATCACTACACAGGTAAGGTACCACCAGTATGCCTTTATAGTTATTTTAGTGAAATCAATCTACAGGGTGAGAGTCTGGCATAGTCTATAGAAGCAGCTCCTGTCAATGTGAAGCAGAGTACTGCTTTTTTTTGTTGTTGTTGGTCATTTCTGCACCACCACTTTAGGCAAAAAGAAAAGAGGACTTCAAGTTTATTTGTCAGACTTTTGGAATGGGATTTCTTTGGACAATGATGCAACCACAATCATTTCAGGATGGGAAAATTTCAGACAATCGAGGTCAGTTAGCGGCGTCGAAAATTATCATAAAGAAGGCTTATGTTCGAGAAAGTTATTGAGAAACTTTATTGAGCTGCTCTGTTGCATTTGAAATCCTGCTCTAGGGAGGAACTCTGACCGGTTGTTGTTGCTTCTTCTGGGGAATTTGATAGCTTTTTCCGAAATGGTTTACTTAAATTTGTTGTTTGTGTTAGTCGGCTGGATGAGAAGGATGGCGAGCTGCATGCCTCTCAGAAGTCATCGCGGGTGAGTGATTTTCAAAATATATGGGAAAATTTGTCAGATCTAGTCCATTGTGTCTAAGATTTTTTTTGTGACACAGCCAAATGGCTTATGATCAGAAGCGATTTCTTGCTTTTGTGTTTGGGTGTGTAGAGTAGCTCTTCAATCAGATCTTTATAGCCTGGATTTGGGTTTTTCTCTATTACATCTATCACTGCCAAATTGTCTAGTCATGTGCTCTGCACTCACCAAAATCTTGCTTTGCTTTCTTGGATGATTCTTTGTCATTCTTAAGATTGTTTAATGCATGCTTGATTTCAAGCACCATTTTCTTAATTTTTCCTCTCTTACAGAAAATTTGCTCTTTTTGTTGTCAGGCCACAAGCGATGGTCTCTCATTGCAGCTGACTACGAAAAGTCACCAGCTGACATCGTGTCAAGCAGAAAATGAAAGACTAAAGGTAACCTCTTTACGAACACACCAATCGTGGGATTCCAACACACCAATTGTGGGTTTCCAAGCTTTGAAACTGACATAAGCCCATTGCTTTTAGGGCTCCACCAATCGTTTATCACTGGTGAAAAAGATCATCTTTTCAATTTCCCTCTTGATGATCAGCACTTTAATCCTGCAACTTACCAAAATATTTGGCCGTCATTAGCTTTGTAGGCAATTATTGTGTGTTTGCTGATCATGTGGGCGTGTCTAGATACGTTTGGGTGTGTGCATTTTTGCATGGATTATGTGTGTTTGTGTGTGTGTGTTTGTTTTCTGTTTGTGTGTGTGTGTGTGTGTTTATGTGTGTGCGCACGCATGCACATGTGTGTACATGCGTGCATTAATGTGTGTGTGTGTGTGTCAAGAAAAATGACAGGCTCTCCTCCATACTCAACCCTGGACAGCTGTTTCTGCCTTGTTA
>JAOWAR010157336.1:0-10761 GCA_028571005.1 Clathrina lutea
GGGCTGGATCTACCTTTAACCGAGGTCTAGATAGCATGACACGGTTAGATTGTGAGATATCTGAGCTTGAAGCTGTATTGTCGATCCCCACCAAAGCCAAGCAGCGCAAGAAATGCACTCCGTCCCCTGAGCAATCACGGCGAACGTACAGCACTGAGCGCTTCCCCAGCCTGTCTGATGACTCTTCACTTACTATTCTTTCACCGAACGTGTACAGAATTGGCGAAAGGCTACCAGAAGATGAGATCTTGGGGTTCTTCCTTGTCCATCGATCTCTTCCCAAGAGGACGCTTGCGTCGCCATTTTTCCCTCGAGTTGTCATGGAAATATTACGCATGCGCTGTCAGATCTCACTTCTGCTGGTCAGACCATGGTCAGACCATCCATGCGTGGGTGTCAGTTGTGAGACGCACAGCTGACCGAAAACTTTGGACATTGGACGTTGCTGTGGCCAACGCTGTCCAAAGGTTTATGAAACAGGATGTACCATGTGTACGGAGTAGCTCGCGATCTAGCACGTCCTCAGGTCTCAGGAGTTTTACGCCTCAAAGAGGACAGAGTAAATTTCGTCGCTTCTTTCAGGCTGCAGAAAATAAAAAGAGCCATCAAGAACGGAAGTTCACTTTCAATTCGAACGTACATGTACATGTACATGTAGGTCGTCCTCACAATCAATGAAGATGACCCTATCTCTGCGGGAGAGTGTCATTTGGTTATGGCCTTGATCATTCTATTCGCCTTTCTTCCAGCTTGTCTCCCTGAGTCAACTGTTAACAATCTCTGCTCTCCCGGAGATTCGCGTTGGCCCTCACCAGACGCCTGGAACACCCTAAACGCGTCGGTGGACGGTCGACCGGTTGCTCCCAAGCCCTAGCCCGTCGAAATGCCTTGCCGACTTAGTGAAAGCCCGACATGCACACACAAGCCCCGCTTGTCTACTCCTCGCTCAGAAATCCCGAGACCAGACTTGGCGAGCAGCTCAGGTTGGAGCTGCTCGCCAAGCCTTGACGGCAACTCGGAAGAAAGTTAACCAGCTAGGAGCTAGCTTGTTGCTCGTTACGACGCCTTGTTGATCGTTACGGCGTCTTGAGCTTCGCTTCGTATAAGCCAAGACCTGGCTATACTAGCTACCCAACGATCTGGCTTTAGACACAGAACATCTGGTAAACATTATCAATCCTTGGGAACGCCAGCGCTGTCGATGTCCTTTACCGGTTTACTACGCTTGGGAACAATCAGCTATTGTTCCAGAGAGCCAAACGTTCACCACTTTATGAAAGTGAACAGCACGATAGGATATAATATAGAGGATACACCTCCTGAGAGCCCCTTCCTGAATCGTATCGTCTAGTCCAGTACATCGCAATGAAGCCCATACTTTGCTGTCCAGGGTGTACGATAAGCGAAAGAAAATCGGGAGAATTATTATCTTTCTGACAAACTCGATGTGACACATTTATCGTCCAGATAGGCAGGCCTGAAAACCTGACTTCAACGTCTGTCTTTCTCCAGTTTCTTTTCTTGATCTTTTTCTCTTTTTCAAGAAACCACCGATCAATCGTCACCGTCGACGTTTGAGAACGAAACCATGACCTTGGTGAACGGTAAGGATATCGTTTAAGTTGTTCGTATTTCGCGAACGATTCCACTTCTTGGCAGGTCACATCCAGGAAGGGATGACTGCGGAATAACTGAACAGCGTGATTACCTGCTTACTCACGAGGAGTATGATAAATGCACCTCATGAAAATTAAACTGGAACGGCGGGAATGTAATCACCTTGAGTTGGGAACATGTCCTCTGGCGTTTCAGGCTAGCTATTCCTTCACTCAGCGTCGTCTATCCACGGCATGGAGAAAAGCACGTCATGAAGAAGAGAGTAGCAGATGTGCGCTTTTCTCAGCACAAAGCACCCCGGAACAGTGTTTTCTTTTTGTACTAGCTAGGTAGCGTTCGACTTTCATTCTTTCTTCTCGTTGAGAAAGGAGCGCGAAGGTCTTTCTACGCTTTCCGGCCAGGGGCAACTATGGTTCGGTCTTATAACTGTGTCCCGGTCTTTTGCGCTCCTAGTTTGCAACTGATGCAGTTAGAGGCATATCTGACGAAACGTCTTGTTAAATCTGTGTCTTAAGACGGGTGAGCTGGGAACTTTTCCCGGAACAATGGAAATGTTAATGAAATGCTTCCCGCAACTTTTTCCGTGACGCTGGATTTTTCCTAGCTGTCCTTGATCATGGCGGGGTCCACAATCCCAGAAGATTTGAAATTATGGGCTTCTCCCCTTACTCTGTAATCCGCTCATCCACTCTGTCCAACCGTCATTCCCTCCGCCCTCTCTCTCACCCTCTCTCGCTCTCCAATGCTGCATTCAAGTGAGGAACAACTGTGGACTGAGCGGTAGGCTCAACGAATGTGATTTAAACAAAACCCGGAAATGAAGACAAGGGGATATGTACAGCTGGAGCAAGGGGAAGGTTTTGAAGTTGTAATTGAACACGCTCTGCTATAATTTCGTGCGTGCATGTTATTCGCCCAGATACAATGAAAAGCAAATCCTTGTGAGGTAAACAGGCAAAATCAAATCGCAGAAGGGCTGGGAGAAAACCATGGCCAAGAGAAAATGTTTCTTTTTCGAAATAGTTTACATGCTGAAAGCAGCTGCTGGGTCAGTTTAAGTCGACATCATGCCAGAAGCAGCCAGAGTGGCTTAGGCTTTCTTCTCAATCAGATCAGCTATTTCGTCGTAATCCCAGTCACCCCTGCCGTTCACCTGAAACTCCAAGCCCAAACCGAGCTGTTGTTTGAATGCTGCTTTGGAAGCAGCGTAAATCATCTTATCGCCAACCGTGCTGCCATCCGGAAACCAGCTGATCAGAGCTAACTTCTTAGCGTCGCGCTTCTCCTTCATCATTCGGAAGCTGAAGTCGTATATGACATAACGCGGCTCTTCGGAGGGCAGTCGGCTGGCCAGGTCGTGGAAGTGGCTCCTGTCTTCATCGCGCGTCGACGTCTTTGCTTTCGGCGCCTGGTGGTCAATCACGATAACTTTCTTGTCCTTTATGCGGAATGTGACCAACTTCGCTACACCACCTCGCTTCATTTGGTTGAACAGGTCAACAACCGACGGGTCTACTTCAACTCCAGAAGCCATGATTCTATATCTCTGGAACAGTCAAGAAATTTACTTTCCTTCGCCAAGAACTCATTCGAGTTTGAAATATTCTGAAGAGGTGCTGTCTGCTCTTTTTGTCATGAACTGGAGTTCATTTTATAGGCTTTCGTGAAAATGAAGAAATTATGGTGGTTATATTTTCAGCGTGAATGTAATGATTGCCCAATGTCTTATTACCGCTACCCCGATTTCTTTACGTTGGAGTTTATGACGAAGAGCTATTATTTCTTGCTCCACCGATCATGTTCGGCACGTGACTTCTCGCTTCTCCGAATAGCGTGGGTAGGCCTTCTGAAGCGAGCGAACCTTAAAAGGAGCACTTCAATGATCGATGAGCCGCCGGCGCCGGGCGAAGACGTGACGGCGGTGTGTGGGCAAGATCCTACTTGAAGCGTAGCCGGTGATCGGCTTGCTCCACGCAGCTTCGCTGCCTACATGTAGGCCATTCACCCCATCCGACTTTTCGTCGTTGCTCAAACTTGGCAAGGAGCTACCTTTGCGAGGGAAGAAGTCAAAGTCGAGACTGCGGTTGCTGTTGGGAAAGTCTGTCAGAGGGGCGCTTGCCGATTGCTGACAGGGAGCTGCATCAGCGATTTCGCCACGCGAGAGAAAGACTGCAGATAAAGCTTGTCCTTTTCAGGAGCTCCCGCAAGCAGAGCCAACGCGGTGATAGTCCACCGATCATGACATGCCTTTTTCGTTCTTGCCCTGTGCGGCTCCGATTTTAGCCCCTGTCGATTTTGTATGGTTATGGACCAGGCGAGCCCTCACCACGCGGTTTATGCGTGTGTGTGTGTGTGTGTGTGTGTGTGTGTGTGTGTGTGTGTGTATGTGTGCATGTGTGTGTTGTACATGTACCCAGACCAAGGGTTATGCAGCAAGCACAACTAACTGGCTTTGATCGAAACAGTTTGTTGCAATGCAGTTTTTCGAGACGGTTTGTTGCAACACAGGTTGTTGCAATGCAGAGTTCACTTTGTGTGCGTGTCTATGCTCGTTTCGATGCGATCACGATCTCGAGGCGGCACTGTTCCGTCTTCCCCTGACTTGCGTGCACACCTTTTACAAGACACGGCGCCTTGATCGACGACAGGAAGGAACTGACTCTAAGGAATAGGAAATTTCACCTGCTCTTCAGTTTAGACAAAAATTTAGTCAACATCAGAGGCTTTCGCCAATTATATGCCCTTCGTTTTTATGTCATTTCTTTCTTTTCCTCTTTGAATTATAAACAATAAATTCCTAGTGAGGTTTGAACGCTCGACGGATCGTATTGCTTCCCCCTGTAAAAGGTAGTCCAAAATATATAGCCTAGCTTGGGACGACTGACTGGGGTTACACTGCATCAGGAGCTAATCTCACAATGGCAAAGCCCTGCCAATGTTACGATGTCCAACTGCGAGGCTTCATTTATGATCAGTACTATATACAAAAGAAAAATGACTAGGACGCAATAGATTAGCTCCAGAATGATTCTTAGAACAAGTACAAAAGGCAATTTGACAAAGTAGAGATCAAACCTGTAGAAAATTGTAATTCCTTTCTAGACCAGAGCCAAACACGAACCTGCCTAGCAGCCTGGAGCCACCTGAAATATCCACTCCACCATCAAGTCATGCTCCCATCCTCGGCCGATTTGGTGCTCCTGGTTCAAGTCACATTTGAATGAAAAGGGCAAAAGCTTTCTCTTTAAACCCAATTTCACCGATGTGCGGATCAACACAATCTCTCAAAGGGACGTCCTCTACCCCAGCTTTCCAGGGAAGGGTCACCCGTATTCCTTTATGGACTCTTTCAAGAAAAATCAATTCACACTTTCCTCTTTCAAAATTCTTTGCCCTGAAAGTTTGTTTGGCTTTTCTTTTCCTCAATCAGATACTGGAGGCAACACAAGCATGAGCTCTGTCAATGACACCGGAGAAGACAACACCACAAATGCCACCACCAGTCTGACTATGCCAACCAGCTCAATGTCCACATACCGATACACGTCAAGCATGGTTGACAACGCCTCAAATGCCAACACCAGTCCGGCTGTGCCAACCAGCTCAGCGTCCACATACCAAAACACGGCAAGCATGGCTGTTACCAATGCAACGTCATTACAGACATCGGGTAGGGCTTTATTAGTCGCACTTTGGTTTGAATATCAGCTGATATCAACTCCTAGTCAGAATCCATGTAAGAACAACGTGGGCGTAAGAACCACATTGAGGATACTTCCTCTTCTGCTGGGTTGCACAGCACACTTCTCAAAATTCTGTCAAGAGTAGAAACTCACAATTTTCTGAAAAGAAATTATCTATTCTGAAAAGTCAGCTCGGAAGATAGCCTTCCTGTGCAAATATCGTTGCCCTATAAAGATTATCTCAAGGCTAAGTTTTTTTTATCAGTAAAAGAGATTATGACTTTGCTCTGCAAAGAAGTACTCTAGCTGTTGCCGTTGTTGTTGGATTTCAGATGACACTGGTTGGCTGGACCTTCAATGGGAGTTCTGGGTCGCAATAGCAGGAGGAACTGGACTTGTTCTTGGTCTGTTGATAGGAAGCTGCTGCACACGTCTGTGCTGTAAGTTTCATTCCAAACAGCTCAATGACAGTGACAAAACCATTCTGAACTTGGCGGTCGAGCAGCGCTACAAATTCCAGGAGCATCGTCAGCGACATAACTCTGGCACAGGGGCCCTCTTTGAGAATCCGACCGCTTTGGAACTGACACAGTCTACATCGTTTGAAGCACAGAGCGAGAAAGATACTCTGGGCAAATCATCAGATGGTTCCAAATCGAGCAGGTGCGCTTACGCTTCGCCACCTTTACAACAGCTCTAAACCCTGTCTTCTTCTGGTGCTGCTTCAGCTATCGGTAGCAAAGCCAGTCTGGACGAGCCAACACCTTATCGAAGCTCACGGCAAGTCAGATCTCCAGCAATCAAGCGGCCAGGATCCGGCGACAGTGCTCCAATGATGAGCAGAGAGCCAAGGCTGGTCCATTCCAACTCTGGCTCAGTCTCTTCCCAGGCTCTTGGCCACATACAGGCAAAAGAATCAGACGACTACATGCACATGGGTGAGTCGCTCAGCGAATCCTTAAGCAAGGTAATGCCGGCCACAAGCCCACCTGGAAATGGCAGTAGTCAAGTCCGCCCTCCTATTGAAACTGACCCAAACCCTAGTGTAGCCAAAACAGCGTCACCCTACTACAGACCGAATGCCATTCTGCCATCACCAATGGGGAAAGAACCGCCTGTTCCAAAACGAGGCATCTCCAATGGTTTGATATTCCCCCGCAGTGTGTCTGGCGGCGCGTTGTCCTCTTCTGAATATGCACGAACTGCTCACAAAGCTTACCTTGGCCCCGTCTCTCCTGGTGTTTTAACTCCGTCCCGCTCAAGTCATTTGCCAAATCATCCAGATCAGCTATCACCAACCAGGCCGTCTCCAAAACCGAGGCGCCATGCTGGTCAGCCCCGCTCAAAGGAGTATGAAATCCCTCGCACATCTCGAGATTTGCCAGCTTTTAGGCCTACCCATCGCCGCCAAATGTCCGAACCTGCTTACCTGGAGTTCGTAAAGTAATGGACTGGTGGATTTTACTAACAGAAACAATGAAAATGTTATTATGCACCCTTCACCCTCAAAACAGAATACGGACAAGTTGAAACTTCCACTTTATGTCTCAAGCCACATGAGAACTGGTCGGGAGTGGTGGGGGTGGGGGTGGGGGGACACAAATCTATATCTTCCGAGTATAAGGACATGTGCAGCCCACTTCTATGTTTTGTCACCCTATGTTATACGAACTGAATGTAATTCTTTGCCATGCTAGCTGCTCGTCACTTACATCACATTACAGCAATGTAGTTTGACTGATGTGTGTGTTACTGGCTGGTGATTGGTTTCATAAAATTCAACCTTCTGACCTCATAATTCACATGGTTTGGTCAATGCCCAAGCTAAGAAATACAATGCCACCACTTCTGCTGCTATTTGGTAGCATCCTAAAAAAATGAAACCGCTCTCTCCTTTTTCCACTAAAGTGACTGTGGTTGCCTGTATCAAATACGTACGTACACAAAAGAGCTGAGGACTTAAGATTTGTCGATGCCGGAAATGAAAATGGCTAACTTCATCAGGCAATTGACCAGGGATATTTCCGCTGAGTGCGGTGACTTTCAGTCAATTGCCCGAGTAAAATAACACAATGTTTTCTGCTGGCTAACATAAATGTCGCCAATTACTACCCGCTTGAGCAATCAGCCTCAGCGCCCATCCTTGGCCAGAAGTGATTGTTTTTTTTTCTAATGGCTTTGATACACTGGTTATCTGCTCAGCCCGTTAGATTAGACTGCACTTTACCCAGGGCAGCCAGTACGTGGATTTGTCCAATGCAGGAGATAGCTGCCATTGAGCTACGAGCGTTGCCGGGATGAAACGAGTTCAGCTGGCCACTCTGGGCTCGCAAAACCAAGCACGGCCAGCTACCTCTTAGAACAAGCCCCCAGCAGAAGCCAGTCTTTTTCCGTCTCCAAACTAGTTCAACATGCCCGATCGATCATCCCAAACTGTAGCTTTAAGTTATAGCCTCGGTAGGCGATTTGGTGCCGCAGGCTCGAGTCTCACTCTCGGCACGGATTTTGAGCTCCAACAACCTTTCATCGAATGTGTTTTTCTCCGTGCCATCTTCTTCGATAAAAACGAGTACACACAGCCAGGTAAGGGGTGAGTGACGTGAGTGAAGAAGGAAAACGGCGCCACTAAGAAATCCCGCAAGAGCTGGCAAGGAATGTCGGAAATGTAAATATGAAGCAGACTGTTCGCGAGACAGGCACACACAGCAGGCAGGAACATCGGCCACGAAAGACAGCCAACTCACTCTTCGTCAGCAGTCACTAAATTGATGTCCCATCGGCCCAGAAGAGTCCAGCATCCTCCTCCTCGTCGTCCATGTCAGTCAACACGTCAACTTTAGGCTCTTCCAGATCCGATCTCTTGGCTGAAGAGTCAGAACTGGACGGAGGCTCAGGTATGTGCAATTCAAACGCCAACCAATCAGAAGGGCACTTTTTGTCGATGCAAGAAAGACCGGGTGGCATTGGAGGAGCAGGAAGGGATGATTGGAACTCGGAAGCGAGCCGGCGGGCCTCGGAAACCCTCGACACGGAAGTTGAAGCAAAGATCCTACGGAGTTCGAGGGAAACTGCCTAGCCGTCCTGCCTCTTCTCACTCCTGTTTCAAATCTATCAGGATCGAGAAACGCCTCGACACTTCCAAAGTCGCCTGATTTAGTTGCGAAGGCGAACAAACCGAGCGGAATACAAGAAGCATCTCAGCCTTCACCGATCTCCAGGACATTTTCGCGACGCTCAATTTTTTCCAGAGAAAAACACACCATCCCTTGCGCAAGTCGAAGGCAAATCTCTACCAGTTTCGGAGGCGGATGGCTAAGGATGGCCAAGATGCAAATCGATGAAAGAAGTGGCCATTGCACCCATCTCTCCGCAAAAAGAAGTAAACGTCGTACCCAGCGGTCCCCGTGAGAGTGTCCCTTAAAAGACAGGACTGCCCCCTTGAAATGAGAAAATTGCTGCTTTTCAACTTTTTGTATAATCTGTCCTTGTTGAAGAATGAATAATGAATCGTATGTCGTAGACCGCGTGGAAAAATTCGAAGGGGAAGTCATCGGAAAGTGCCCTCGAAAGGCGAGAGTTTTGCCGGGGCATCAACGAACTCCGATTGTGCTGCGGGGCTGCGCCTCCAAGTCTGGTTTCTCAAAATAGCCGCAGGGAAATTACCATTTGCGGGAAATCAACTTAGCACTCAGCCCGCATACATGTAAGTCTCCACCTCATGGCACCCGAAGCCGTGCCAAGAGTGGATGTCCGCAAACATTCTGCGCTGCGTAGATCTACGAAATACTAGAGACCGACTGGGGTGATACCGTATTCTCGGCCTTCTGTCAAGTTGTACATCGAGTCAAGTAGTTCCTCTCTCCCAGTATCTTATTAAAAGCAGCCCACAGCAATATCTAAAAGCTGTTCAACTCTACCTGTCACAACGACATGGACACGTATCTGTTTGCGTCTTGCAGTGCACTGCATGTGACACTGAGCAGTTTGTTCCCCTGTCTCGTCGTCGGTCGGCAAAAACCTGTATGATATTAACCTGCACACCTCGCTCTCCTCTCGTGTTATCGGCAGTGGTCCGTTGAACATCGACAAATTTGCTACTCTTATGGACATGGACCCGCCGAGTAAGCAGGACAGTTTGGTGAGATAGACCTGGTGATCATGGACGCAGTGGACAAGGCCGCAGAAGAATCGGTAAACAGGCACTTCGCTCCTCGGTGAAAGAGTGAAGTGCCTTCCTCTGCGTTGAAGATAAGCTAGATGATGCGGCCATTGAAAACCGACAGCGAAGGCACCACAGAACAAGTGAGATGCTGTCACTTGCACTTGACTTCGGCGAACGCTACGCATGCATACAAGTGCGCGTAGATATACGCGTAGATCTGTGCCCGAGCAATTTTTAGGTCACCTTCGTTGACCTTTGTCGACGAGATGAGATCGGCTCTGACCGCGCTTGCACGGTTGATCAAACGTGGCAAGCAAGTGTGCATGCGACAGATCCATAAGGATGGCATCATTCCTACGCTGATAGGCTCTGGCCCAAAGCATACCACAAGAAAGCGGATCCGCACCAGAATCGAAAAAGCACTGTTTCTCGAACCTCAATCTCTCTTCCTTCTCGGGAGTTTAACTCACGAGCGTATTGTCGGTTCTCCATCAAACTTGGCACTGGGGATCTTCATACTCCTGCCTCCAAAGTTTTCTACGGATTTTTAAAATTCCGTCAGGAACGGAAGATGTTCACATTTCTTTCTCCAAAAGTATGACCTAAATGATACTATAAGCTTGGAAGGGCATAACATAGTCAAATCGCAAAATAATAAAAATCGCTAGGTCAGTTTTGTAGGCAAACCGTGACAAGATCTTTCAGAAGCAGCAAAAATCATTCGCGTACTGTCAGTGTGTAACAGTTGCAATCAATTCAGTGGAGCCATGCGGCCTTAAAATCCGCAGAGAATCCAAACCACTTAAAAAAGTCCTTTTTTCATAAGGCCTTTCAAGCAAAAGAAAAAGTAAAGCGATAGCTCTTCTGGTTGCGAACATAGCCTCAAGAGGGTCCTGCCTTAATAGAGAAATGGTCACGCACATACTGTATAGCTAAAACTAAGATCCAGAAACGTGTGATGCAGGACAGTTCCTGTTTGTACGGAATCACCTCGCTCAAAGGCTGTCAGCATTTCGTATCCCTTGCAATGAACCGCTCCCCTCGCCATCGAAAGTTGCCGAGTCATCCAAGCAATGCGGCCGGCCAGGCTCACTGGTTCAATACGAGAAGATCAAACGGCTCGAGTAGGCCTGTTTCCATTCTTCTCGTTACTCTTTATTACTCCCACGATGGTCAAGACCAGTAGGGGAGGGCTCTCAGATTAAAGGAAACCAGAAGAGAAAGGAGAGAGAGAGAGAGAGAGAGAGAGAGAGAAAGAGAGAGAGAGAGAGAGAGAGAGAGAGAGAGAGAGAGAGAGAG
>JAOWAR010157347.1:0-10761 GCA_028571005.1 Clathrina lutea
GGAAAAAACCTGAAATAATATGACCCAGCGTGTATCAAGTAGAGCAGTATCATGAGAGAAAAAACAAGAGCAGATCTGTGACAAAGGTCAAGGGTGGGCGGGTGGGTAGGTGGTTGAATCAAACACACATGCAGCTGACAGGACGGGACTGCAGAGCATCCGAGTCAGCTGCGAATATATGCGCTTACGCGCATCCACCATGTTATGCGCAGCAGCGCATGAGTGGATGCAGCCGGCGAGAACTGGCTTCTCGTCTCTCTCGCTTCGCTCGGCCAGCGAGAAGCTATATTTCTCGCCTCAGCACACAGGACATGAAATGGAGTGTTTTGCCCGGTGCCAACCACACACGCAACGGGCAAAGCATAGAGAGAGCGAAAAAATAGTTACGACAGCAATGATCAAAGCCGAAGAGACTGAGAAACACTTAAGAGGTCCGAGAGAGATTCCTGTAGGTAGGCATCCTTCACGGCTTCGCTCTTCCAGCCACCATGGCGACGAAATAGTCGATTCGGAACGCCTGCGTTTGCCGCCGCAGAAGCACCTCCAGCACGAAGACTGTGAAGACCAAACTTTGAGGGGTCGAGACCAATTTCCCGCAGACAATCGCTAACCAACTCTCTGGCTCTAGAGTATGTCATTGGGGCGTTGCGCAGGAAAGCCACACCTGACTTCCTGCGGCTAAGCTTGCAGAAGAGTGGCTGAGCGGTGTCATGCTCTCCCTCGGGAAGAAATCTTTCAACCAAAGAAACAGGGCATGTGAGTGCCTGAGTTCTGGCGATAGAGACCCAGTGTCCTTCTCGGGGTGTGTCATTCTTCCTCTGATCAATGAATACAGCCATGTGTGTGCTGAGTAAGCGGAAGCTGCTTGGGGAGAGACGACTCAGCTCGTCCCACCGCAGGAAAGATGCAAAGCCAAGCACGATAAGGGTGACGGTTTGCAAAACTGCCAAATCCATGGTGGGCTTGATGAAGTGCTCAGCAATCTTTCGGATATCCCGAGGTGTCAATGGTGTCTTCTTCTTGACCGGTGCAGCGAGCAAGCGCCGAGCGCCATTTACGGTCTGCTGGCCCGGAGCAGTGGCGAACTCGTTGGATCTTCAAGGCCAGCCTTCTCATGACCCCATGCGATTGCTGCCAAGGCAAAGTTGATAGGTGCGGCTGTGCGGGCGGATTGAAGCAGGAAGGTGATGTAAAGGCATATGTGAATGCTACAGGCTGGAAGCAGTGGTAGATCGTATGAGGCAGCCCACTGTTTCCAGCGCTGAAAGGCTCCCGAATAAGTCTTGATGGTGCTGGGAGCTCGGTCACTCATGACGATCCGGGGTAGCTGCTTCGTGAGGTCTACCAGGGAGTCATCCTCAATCTCGGAAAGCTCCTTCCAATCTCAGAATGAAAATAAGCCTGGGGAGAATGCACATAGAAACAAGATGCAACCAATCAGTCGTGAACGCTACTTATCAGTCAGCGAGACATGAATGTAAAAGGTTGACACGATTTCTCAACGAAGTAGAGATGGGTGCAGGAAAAATGCTAGCGTGATCAGCTGAATGGTGACCCATGAGAACCACACAGAGTACACCGGAGGGTTACCGGGAGAGTTTGTATCATTTACCAGACAGAGAAAGACAAGAAGAGGACAGGGAAGCAGTACAGAGTGACAATTGCCATAATGAGGTGCAAGACAGAGGATGAGCAATCGAGTGATGATCGGGTAAAATGTAACCCCTTGGGGTATGCCTGGACACAGCCATCTAGCAAAGACTTCGGCTATCTGTCCACGCCGACATCCCACAATAAGCCCACTGGCTACTGCTATCTAGGCATATATCCAATCTGCCTCAGCATGCGAACAAGGGGTGTTGCACCCAGTATCTGCTTTCGTATCACAATCGACGAAATCAACTCTTGATACACTCGCCTTCACGAAAGGCTGACACGAGCTTGGCCACCTGCCATCTGATCTACAATAAGCCAACTGTCCACTACTACTTAGGTACTTATTCAATCGGCCTTATCATGAGGAGGGGCGAAACGATTGTCATCTGCCCAAGGGTACACGAAAATGGATAAAGTAAAATCTCATTGCATTCGTCTCAACAAAAAGTTTCCACGGGCACGGCCACAAGCCACAAGCACGGCCACAAGCCCTACCATCTGTGCGCAGCATGAAGTGCTATCTGCCCCTTTGGAGAACTCACTTCGGCCACTCAGGGACCAGCGTATCGAGGAGAGATAGGTTCTGGTGCTTGCCACAACAACATACACGAAGGATCAAGATGTCACAATTCGGCTGAGCAGATGAAAAAAGGTTCCATCGGCAAGGGCCATATAGGAACTATCCTTCCTGGCGAGCGAGGAACCGAACATCAATGATAAACCGGCTAAACTTCTGTTCAGATTCAAATAAAAGAGGCTACCATGATGCCGAAAACCAAAGGGGGACTAGCATGGAGCTGTCGGCTTTATCGCATAGCAGCTTGCGAATGCACCTGCTGATCAAGTGAACTGGGGGATATAGCTAATTCAGGCCCGCTGACCATGAGACGGAAAATGTGTCTACCGCAAAGCAGCCTGGATTTCAAAGCCTTGAGCAGAAACGGGCGAGTTGGTTGGTGGTGCTGCTGGCAGAGAGGTCTATTGAGTGTGGCCCCCAGAGACGATCTATGTCTAGAAAAAACTTCTGGAATGAGTTGCCAGTCATCCTCATTGCACAGCTTAGAAAAACATCTGCCCTAGTGTTCTCATTCCTAGGTATCCATTCTGCCTTCAGCTGGATGCCATGTGCATAAGAAATCTGGAAGAGATGCACCGCTTCATCCTGCAAATGTGGGAGCCTACTGCCATAATTGAGTATGATCGCTGCTCCCTGATTGTCTGTATGGTGAACCAGAATGCCTTGACCAATGACAGAAACTAGAGACTCAATTACAAATCTGGCGGCGCGGAGCTCGCACCAAGTGCTACTCATGCTGCGAGAGGACTGCGGCCAGCCACCGCGGGCAACACACAGACAGTCCTTGGTCACTGTATAGCCACCCCAAGCAAATTCACTCGCATCTGACCACGAAAGCACCAAGCAAGTGCAATCCAGTGGATGTATAGGTCTACCGTGAAACTCATTGAAGCAATCTTGCCAGAATGAAATCTCCCGCTCTGACTCATCATGGGCATCAAGTGACAACACACAATCCAGATGGTCAACAGAATTGATAGCCGTGTATAGACCCCTTGTGCGCAGCCGCGAGGGTCCATGGAGATTATCGAACCGGTGAGGCGGGCAAGGAGTCGTGCTGAGACTGCATCGGGTGCAGTACCACATAGAGTTTTCAAGATGGCAAAGAGCTTGTCAATACGCTTTTCGATGACGTGCACCCGACCTGACACTAAGTCCCATACAAAACCCAGGAAGGGGCCACACTGCACTGGTGCAAAGTGGCTTTCCTCACTTATCACGAAACCTGCACTGATGATATTGCGGCGAACTGCAACCGAAAGCAATTTGCAGCGTTCGAGGGACCCCACTGCGCATGCGCCATCATCGAGAAATATCAGAGATTTCCATCCTTTTGAGCGCCAATGCCAAACCAGCACTCTGCAAATTTTCGTGAAAACATATGGCGCTGTGCACAGGCCAAAAGGCAGGCAGGTGAACACAAAAAAACCTCTGCTGACCAGATGAGTTGGGCCAAGAAAAACCAAGGTACTTCTGAAATGCGGGGTCAATCTCAACATGGTGATACGCACTGTGCAAGTCAAAAGTGAAGAAAACATCTTGCTTGAATAGCATAGCTGTTGTTCTGACGTCATTGTAACGAAACTTCTTCTTGACCAGGCACATGTTAAGTTCACGCAGGTCGAGAATCAAACGGAGCTTTGAATGATCAACTACTCCGAGTGGACTACACATGTGCAGACTGCTTTTCTCTACTTGCCTAACGCTTCTAGATGCCAATAAGTCATTGATGGCTGAGGAAACAAAACTCTTATGCTTTAATGTGCTGGAAGGATTTTTAGCAAAGAAGAGAGGTGGTAGGTGTGAGAAAGGCAGGTAATAACCCCGGTTAATAACATTTAGAACGAAAGAAGATGCACCAATACGACGCCAAAAGTCAATATTACTCTTTAATCGACCAGCAACACACAAACTACCCTGAGAACTAACGCTACCCAATACAGAGCTCGCCATGGAGACAGCTTCAAACTCATGACCACGAGGACAAATATTAAGCAAACGCTCATCTTCCATGCTGTCTGTGGATGGGCCCTGCAGGCGGGCTCAGCAATTCACGGAGGAGGGAGCTGTGCTGCTGCTTGGCTGGGCTTCACCAGCGTGGAGACGCTCTTGGCAATCCCTTGCCCAGTGGCCAGGCCTTCCGCAGCGATAGCAGAAGCTGGGCGCGGTGGATGAGCCACGAAAAAGCCCGTGCTGCGACCTTGCGATGTATTCTTGTCGGCGCTGATCTTCCTTCGGATGTGGCGAAGTTTCTCGATGAGACGATCAACCCCTGGCTGCCTTGCCAGCCTTGTACCTGGCCCGAGAGAGCCACGTCTTCTTCTCGTCCCCTTCTTCTTCTCGTCCCCTTCTACGATCTCCTCATCTATGTAACAGTCCAGGGTATCCCACCCGTACTTGTCTGCAATCTTGATGTGTTCCTGTTTCTCAACAAGCAACCTCCTACCTTCATCGATGTATGCCTTCACCTCGTTGATCTCTTTTCGTCCAAGCAGGCCTTGGCATCGTCGAGACAGTCGGACAGCTGTCTGTTGAAGTCGAGACAGTCGGACAGCTGTCTGTAGAAGTTGGCCTGCCTCTTGCAGCTCTTCTTTTGGAGTTGGAACGCCGACTCCTGATGTAAGGGGCATTTTCACTGCAGCCTCCTGATCTCCTCCCTTGCCTCCTTCAATTCCGAAACCGCATTGACGTTGAGTGACTCTGAGAATCCACCATCTCTATGAGGCACTGAGCCCATTCCGGGGGAGCTTCAGCTGAATGAGAGGAATCACGACCGGCTGAGCGATTTCTCGAGTTAGAGGCAGCATGGCTTGAATGCTGCTGTGTGTTTCTTGGCTGACGAGAGATGATTATGACGTCGACAATCTTGATGTTCGTGACAGCTCGATCTGACAGATCAAGACAGCTCAACTCACAGAATCAAACGCACGTGCAGCTGACAGGATGCGACTGCGGAGCATCCGAGTCAGCTGCGAATATATGCGCTTACGTGCATCCACCATGTTATGCGCAACAGCCCATGAGTGGATGCAACCGGCGAGAACTGGCTTCTCGCCTCTCTCGCTTCGCTCGGCCAGCGAGAAGCTATATGACCTGAAGGCATTTGTTCAGAAGAAGTATCCAGCAGTGTTTGACGGAGTGGGACAACTCCGTGACTATGAAGCCAAGATTCACGTGAATCCCA
This sequence comes from Clathrina lutea, assembly GCA_028571005.1. Classification (NCBI taxonomy): domain Eukaryota; kingdom Metazoa; phylum Porifera; class Calcarea; order Clathrinida; family Clathrinidae; genus Clathrina; species Clathrina lutea. The sequence continues at coordinate 5,418 of JAOWAR010157347.1, forward strand.
AGGTTCCACCACTCGCCCAGAAGCCTCGATGGGTTCCCTTCGGACTCTGAGACAAAGTGAAGAAGCATTTGAACGATCTTCTTGAGCGGGACATCATTAAGCCTGTGGAAGGACCATCGCCATTGGACAGTCCTGTCATTGTCGCACCGAAGCGTCGAGCAAATGAAGCGGTGATTTGTCCGCGATATCCCATACCAAAGGTGGATGAAGTTCCAGAGTGGCTCAATGGCAGCACAGTCTTCAGTAAACTCGATCTCAAGTGGGGGTTTCACCAGATCCTGCTGGAGGAGTCCTCACGGAACATCACAACCTTTGCGGTCGACGATGGTTTATAGAGCTACAAACGCCTTGTGTGTGGGATCAGTTCAGCACCCGAACTGTATCAACACATTATTCGCCAGATCCTCTCGGACATTCCAGGAGATCTGAATATTGCCGATGACTTGATCATCCTCGGCAAGGACACCGCTGAACATGATGAAGGCCTGTTCCAAGTTTTACAACGACTGCAGGAGAAAGGCCTGATGGTATGCCTGGAAAAATGTCTCTTCCGGCAGCTCCATGTAATATTTTATGGGCTCAAGTTGTCGAGTTCTGGTGTTGAGCCGAAAGGAGACAAGGTACAAGCTGTACTAGACGCTCCCTGACCGACGACATCTTTTCCTGGGTCTGGTGGGCTTAAGCATCAGGTTTCTACCACACCTCTCCACTACCGCCGAGCCATTGTGCCGGATCACTTGAAAAGGATGCCAGTTTGTCTGGGGACAGGACCAGTCAAGAGCATTCAACCAGCTGAAGGAGCAGCTCGCCAAGGCTACGGCGTTATCCTACTTTTACAAGTACGCCATGACAGAAGTTGTGGTTAATGCCAGCCCAGTCAGGCTAGGAGCTGTCCTAATCCAGGAACACAAAGGCCAGAAGCGCGTCGTCTGCTACATGAGTAGGTCGCTGACCTCTGGCGATACAGTCAGACTGAAATAGAGGTGCTTGCGCTTGTATGGGCATGTGAATGATTTCACCAATACCTTTTCGGTATTTCTTTTGACCTTTTGACTGATCATAAACCGCTGGAAGTAATCTATTCCGCGAGATCAAACCCATCAGCATGCATTGTGCGGTGCGTTCTTCGACTTCAAGGGTACAATTTTCCAGTCAAGTACATCGCTGGAAAAACCAACATCGCAGATTTTCTATCACGACTGCCTGCTTCATCTCCGTCCAGGGCTAGTCAACAAGCAAGCAAGCAAGTCTTTCGAAGAGTCGGTTCATCAGGTGACCTCCCTCTCTGCACCCATTGCCATCTCCAGCAGCAAGATAGAATGCGCATCAGCGGATGACAACGAGCTCGTCACTGTTCGCAGCTGTATTCAGTTAGATAGCTGGATCAACCTCCCACCAATTTTCAAACTTGTCCGCCATGAACTCACAAATGTGGGTTGGGTCATCTTGCATGGGACCCGCATTCTTCTGCCCACCTGCTATCGCGACTCCATCCTGGACCTTGCGTATGAAGGGCACCAGGGCATAGTAAAGATAAAAGAACAATTCCGATGCAAAGTTTGGTGGCCAGGAATGGACAAGGCTGCCGAGAACAGTGTCGAACATGTCACGGATGCCAACTGGTGAGTCAACCAGCAGCTCCACCACCAGTTAAGTCGACAACACTGCCTAGCCATCCTTGGGAACATCTGGCGTCAGATTTATTAGACCAGCTTCCAACGGGTGAGTTGTTGCTTGTCACTGTAGATTATTACAGTCGCTATTTCGAAGTAGATGTCCTCACAGGTACAACATCACCAGCTGTCATTCGATGTTTGCGGAGTCATTTTGCTCGCTATGGTGTTCCACGCAGCCTACGAACAGACAACGGTCCACACTTTGTTTCTGACGAATTCGTTGCTTTCTTGAAAGTGCTTGGAGTACAACATCGCCGCAACACGCCACTGTGGCCAAGAGTGAACAGAGAAGTTGAGCGACAGAACCGCACTTTGCTCAAGGCAGTCAAGATCGCTCAGTCAGAAGGCAAGCCATGGAGAGTGGAACTTCAGCACTTTCTTCTTGCTTATCGCACCACTCCACATTCTACCACAGGGTTTACACCTGCCAAGCTACTTTTTCGGCCGAGAGATTCTAAGATGCCTGTGCTTGACAGCATGGATCTGGAAGAGTCGGCGATGAGTCATGCTCTGACAGCAAGAAGCAAATCTCGAAGGATTATGCTGATCTCAAGTGCCATGCCGTGAACACAACGTCAAAGTGGTTGACACAGTTCTAGTCAAAGATCCACAACCACGGAACAAGCTGTCAACTCCGTTCTTGTCAGAACCTCACACCATCCTAGCACGTTTTGGCGACCAAGTTGTTTTGTGAGACAACCGACGTGTTCTGCGACGCAACCTTGCACACGTTAAGGCGTATCAGCCGCCTAGCAAGCATGACGTTCCACGAACTAAGGAACCTCCAGTCCCAGTAGAGGAGGAGGAGGAAACAACGCCAGTCACAACATTGACACCGCCAGTCTCAGTGTTAACGCCAGTCTCAACTACAGTCTCAACTAACTCACCTCCTGCTGAGTTTACCTTCAAGTGTGGAGCCTGAAGTCAAAGTTTCGCGACCTGTTCACACACCATCTGTTCCTGCTCGCTTCAAGGACTATATCACCACATTTTGCTGATTGCATGTTCTATTTTCTGCAGTTTTCAATCAGTCAATCAGTCTATCTAGTTCTTGTGTTTTGCTTTGGTTTCCATTCTAACGAAAAGGGGAGATTGTAGTATACCGAGCATACCTTCCATATTTGTATAGTTGTATTGTTTATATGACGATGCAACATCCCGTTCTCGACTATTATGTATTACAGTTCAATCTTAAAGGAATCAGTTCTGCGCAGTTCCTGGCACTGGCAGCAAGCTATCATGTGTGCGTGCGATTTTACACCAGTTACCAAGGGCACATGATGGAGATAGAACACACTGAAGGTGATGTAGTCAATGACACCATTTGGGGAAAATCTCAAAGAATCATCCTCAGCTCAAATTTGTCTACCTTGACATGGTTAGCTCCTCATGATCTGAATTTCCAGAAAACACCTCAAAACTGCAGCATATATTGAAAACACCTAATATGTTATGCATGGCAGCTGTCAGCCGCAAACTTACAGTCTTTTCCTACTCGCTGGGTACGACACAGGGTGAGATGTCCCAATAATTTTTCAAGCTCGCCTTCGAGTTCTTACTTGGCTAGGCTACATGTCCACCTTAACAGGCCGAGTGCCAAGAGCTTCCAGTACCATGTAGCTGGCCAGAGCTTGCTTTCTTATCAGAGGAACTCCCATGGTAGTGGTGAATCAGGGTGGGTGCTGAAACATTCCGCAAGCTTGAGGCACAGCTCTGCCATAGTTCTGCTTACTTGCAATATTTTACACGTCAAAAGCATGATAATACTTGCCAAGTAGGAAAAACGCAGGCTTCATGCTAATGGCTGATTAAAAGGCAAAGTCTACCAGCTGAATGAAGGCAAGTTCAAGGAGCCAAATGTGTACCAGGAGGTTCCGAGACAACGGAATGTTTGCTACTCCCTACTCCCTTGAAGGCCTGCTGTGCTTTTTGCACCTGTGCAAAAAAGTCTTTGTCTAGTTTCAGTGCTAGCAGGCAAATCTTCCGTTTTTGTTTTCTCTTTAAACAGTACATGCATTCTGGATGAGAACACCTCCAGCAATCGCTGGCACTGTGCTGAGGATCTAAACCAAGGTACGATCCTGGTGTTGCCTTGTCAATTGCAACCTTCGAAAAGGGGAAACTGCACAGGAGATCTTATTTCTTAACTCCTTTCTTTTTTCTTTCAATATGGAGGAGTTTTCATTTTGTCTGTTGTTAGTTTGAAGCCTCCCCGTGCTTTGCCTTAGATCCCTGTCCTTCCTGGCATGGTCTCTTCCCTCCTGTTTTGGATTGGGATTAATTCTTGTAAAAACAAAACTTTTCCTGACAGTATGGCAAGCTCATGTCAGGAAACACAAAAAGAAAGGTAGAGAGACTAAGCATGAGATGGTAAAAAGAATACATTTTATGCTATCATTCATCACTATTTTTACAACTAATTTTCTTGATATTTGGATGTTATTCAGGCTGCTTGTACAATGGGACACAGTACACCATAAACAGCATGCTGTCTGTCCAGTCAAAGACTTGGTAAGATGCTGTAATGTGTTATGTTGACAGATGCTGAGTGTGTTCTGTTGATTGATAGGAGTGTGTTATTTGGATAGATGTTGAATGTGTGATGTTGACAGATACTGAGTGTGTTATGTTAACAGATACTGAATGTGTTATGCTTATAGAAACTGAATGTGTTGTGTTAACATATACCAAGTGCATGTGTTATGTTGAAAGACACTCAGTAGTGTGTTTTGTAAACAAAATAATCAATATTTATTGTAATGTGTTAAATTATTATGATTAATGTTATAAAAGTATTTTGCTACCTCATACTGAATGTCACTGGTTCTTACACAGGTCACATGACACCATACAGACATACTAATGAACTCAGTTTACATGTCATGTTCATGGCTGATTGCGCACACTTCATTTGCAGCCTTGAGTCCATTTTTTTTTCAGGCTGGAAACCAATGATTGCCATCACATGTTTTCCCTAAAGACGGTACAAGCAAGCAAGAAAAAAGAATCTCAGGGGAGCATACAGTGATCATGTTCCAGACGTTTTTTCTCTCTTTTCAGCATCATTTAGAAGTTGTCCTGCACTAACTTGCATCACTTGCAGGATTTGCACCGCTACCGATGATGGTCTGCAATGGCTGATTCAGTAAGGACTCATGCCAGGTGTGTAAAAACCTCATTTAAGTTTGCTCTTTCTCTGACCAGAACTTTCATTTTGTCCTGCACACACCCATTGCCTACACACCAACCAATTGCCCATTGCCCATTCTCTTTCATACATACACGAGAGGCAAAGATAAACACCTAGGCTGCCAAGACTGATAACAGTGACCTTGGTGGAACATGGATTCCTGTGACTGGCAATGGTGACCTGGTGGAACATGGATTCCTGTGACTGGCGGCGGTGACCTGGTGGAACATGGGGTCCTGTGACTGGCAACGGTGATGTGGTGGAGCATGGAGTTCTGTGGGCTATTGCAGGATCTATGAACTAGCGACGACAAACTGCCCGAGATGGGGCTAATATGCTCCAGGTGGTACCGATTGAACTGTGGGAATTTTCAGACGTCAACAACCATTTGAACCAGGACCACCATATCGAAATGTTTGACTGGCCAGGGCGAACTTTACGATCCGGGAACTGCGCGGCCGCGAAATCATGTGTGCAC
>JAOWAR010157358.1:0-10761 GCA_028571005.1 Clathrina lutea
GACGTCCAGCCACATCGATCTATCCAAGTCGACCTGGACAAGGGATCCCGAGTTAGACGAAATCGAGCTGATGTACGGGAGTCGTTAGTCACTGAGAAGTCATCAGCACCAGATGTTCCGCCAGCGAAGACGCAGGCCTCCTCCAGCAACCATATGTCTACACAGCAACCTGTTCTGGAAGACACACTGAATGACTCCACCGCCATTCCAGAAGGACACTACACGACCAGAAGCGGCAGAGTTGTGAAACAACCAACCAAGCTGGACTTGTAATTTCATGACATTCTGCCCTGTGCATGACTCTTCATCAGACTCTCTAGCTTTGTTTTTTTTTATCTCTGAACTTCCATGCTTGTTTACTTATAAAAAAGGGGATGTTGTGGTATTGCCATGACAATGTGCATTGTGCAATTCTCATGCTACGCGCATGCACTCCACGTGCACTCCATGTGGTCTTTGTCTAGTTACTTCTGAACTATCGTTTTCCGTTCTTGTCGATATGTTCTTCTTGCAACTTCTTCTATCTAAACAATAGAAAGTACAACAGTCTCTATCATCCATATAGGAAGCGAGCGGCGTACTTCAATTTGAATGACTTTGATGGCATTTCATTGGTCTAGCGGTGTTTCGAGTTCTACGAGGATCGTTGTAGGTGTTTTTTTTCCCTTCTTTCCCCTACTTCTCTACTCTCCTCCCTCCACACTCTTTGCTTTGCTTTTAGTTTACCCTGCCCAGCCCTTCACTTCAGCTCTTCGCTCTCGGCCCATGCCGATATGCGTACACGGGATTGCTGCCAGGCTACGCGCTACATGCACTAGATCTAGAGTTAGGGGCTTCCCGCGCCGTATCATAACGGTATCGCGACTTCAAAATGATTGATAAGTTCAAAAGCTGCCAGTGGTCATACACTGTTCTTCCTTTCTTCTTTACTCTCGCCTCTTTTGCTTATTCTGTACGGCCTGGGGACCCGTTGTCGTCCCTCAGTGCCCTCTCCTGTCTTGAGATAGGTCCCGAAACAGGTGGGCATAGACGTGTCCAAGTTTCTTGTAGGAAATTTTCTCTTGTATCGGGATGATGACGCTCAACTGATGAAACGGGCCTTCTGCTGCTATTGTGACTTTTTATTATGCTCACTTACAGCGTGAGTCGCATTTCACCTTTCCCTCTGGTCCTACATTGCTATGTTGCACTTTTTGACACACACACACACACGCACGCACGCACGCACGCACACGCATACTGACAACCGATTCGTATTTCACCTTTCATCCTAGTCCAACTATACAATATTCTTTAACACACAAACACACACATCGTCTGCTTTATAGATATTGATATCATACCAAGCGGTTGAACCAAAAATGGTTGGCCCGATAGGGAAAGAATTTTTGTCCCCTACACACAAGTAAGATTGCAATGATTGACCGGGTAGAGCCCCCAGGCCCTTCACACCCAACCAAGCACGATATAACGCGACAAATACTCAATCCGTGCGGAGCTCTCTCGCTTCCTCTCGATCGGATACCACGAGAAACTCCCGGAACATCCTTCTCTGCATGGCGAAGTTTGTCAAGAACACCGACATACACTCTTCCATGATAGGGGTAGCAAAAGCTCCACACTCTCTTCGTTCTTCTTTAGTCGGACTAGTCGGCTTCTAGCTGAACTGATGATTGCGTAAACCCCTAAAAGTTATCATTCTTCAGATGACGAAATGGCAAAGGGTCAACAACAGGCCACGAGTATAATAGCAGGCATCTATGATGCGCATGCGCAAGCGCATGCTCAAACGATGTTCGACAAAGCTGATGACCTAGCGCTTCTTCGCCGCGCGGCGTCAGAGTTACATTCAGAGCGAAGCGGCACTGGTGAGGCGTGTGCATGGTGTACCCAACAACAGAGGTATGAAGCAATAAAAAAATGACTCAGGCCATGTCCCAGGGCTGAATGTGCAGTGCCTGAATTATTTTTCACTGCGTCGTCTGGGACGTCTCTAGGTCGTTGCTCCTCAGCTTAGTGCATGTAGAGTACATGACCTCCGAAGGTCGGAAGGGAGAGGGAAAGCCTGGAGTGGCGAGACATGCCTGACAGCTCTTTTCTATCGATCGCCAGTGTCGGGGAGGCTCTGCTTGGTTTCTCAGGATGAAAATATTAGTAAAAGGCCCTTCGTTTTGCCTGTTCTTTCAGGTCCAAACCGCCTGCCCCGAACGTCGAAGCCGCGGTTGTGCTCAAACGTAAGGCTACCACCAAAGATCAATTTTGCCCCGCAAGCGTCTCAGCACCTTTCTGATCGGTCAATCCGAGCAGGTGAGAGTCAAGCGCCTCGTCGGCTGAAGACTGCAGTCGGCCGATTTTTCTGCTTCTTTCAGTGTGTGTTTGGGCCTGATGACACTTGAATTTTGGTGTCTTTCGCCTGCAATTGCTAGTATCGCGAAGCCGCGGTCGTTAGCTAGCTGGTCCCGGCGGGCAGGGCTGCGGCCTCGTGCCACAGCCAGTTCGTCAGGGACCGGCACTGACCTGCGCGAGATGGCGGAAAATGCAGAGTGAGTCTTTGCTAGAGAGTGCTCGCATTCCTTTTGTCGTCGTCCTCCTCCTTCTCCGTTTCCTCCTCCTCCTCTTCCTCCTCCTCTTTCCCTGGAGCCAGTGGCAATCGTGAACAGCGAATCGCAAGGTTGTCTTACACAACGCCATTATATATGATACGTTGTGATGATCTTCAACGGAGCGCAAGACTAAAAATAACATGGAAATAATAAAGTAAAAAAAAAACTCTTGGCATGGCATCTCGACAGCAATTTCTCTCGTAGTATAATCACAACCGGTAGCCTCGCCAGGTTAATGTCCCGGCCCGTGCACAGTGAAGATTTCGCGTCGTCCCCGCGTCAAGTTACAGTTTTTACACCACTCGTCTTTGGTACATGCACTCCGACTGTCCTAGTCGACTGTAAGCCTGGGGTCGAGCCCGCTCCCGTGCTCATCCTTTCCTTCTTTCTCCTCATTTTCACTCCTCTTAGTGTCACGTCAATCCACACCCTGCCTCCAGTTCGCAATTCTCCCGACTTAGTTATAGCAATACCTCCTTACAATGGGAGCCAATCAGCACATGCACATAAATACAATAAAAAGCTAAAAAGCAAAATATGGATACAAGTCTGGCACAGCGCTGTGGAGGGCAGCACAAACTGTTTACTGTCCGTCCTGACCTCAGCTCCACCCAACACCTTGCGGCGGCGGATTGAACCACACACGCAAGTGCGTCGAGCTTACCAAGGTTTAACCGGCGCTCTCCATCCTGAACTTGGACAGTGGTCTGAACGCTCTTGACACCTCGCATTAAAGAGCTCGAGATGTGACAAGTACAGAGGGAAATAAATTGATCGAAGAAATTTAATGATCATGAAGCTCGTACTCCGTGCTGAGACCAGGACTCGACTGAACCTGCAGCACCAAATCGCCTGGTACACGAGAGTCGCCCCTCTATCTGCTACCGGGCGCCATCACGTCAGTTAAAATGGCCATAGCCGCAATTTCTAGGTCAGGTTACAGTCTCTCGTGCACATGGGAGTGCACAGTCTGGAAGATGGTGGCAGCAAGTGAGTACCGGACGGTAAGCACGTGCAACGTGATCCGAACTGACCTGCTAAGAAAGAAACAATCCGCAACCAAGCAGAGCTAGCGTGGTCAGATTGAGAAAAGATATGTAACTGCACGGAGGAAATAGATTGATTGACCCAAATTTAATGAAGCTAATACTCTGTTCCTACTGTGACCTACCGCACCAAATCCACAGACGACAGCCACCAAACTATCCGCTATGCCATTTAATGGCGTAGCAGAAAGTAACGCGGCTCTCGTCTGCCAGGTGATTTTGTGCCAAGGGTTCAAGTCCTGGTCTCAGCAAGAAGTATGAGCTTCATAAAATTTTCTTCAATCAGCCGTTTTTCCTCTGTGCGGTCACATCTGTTCTTTCCAATCTGACCACGCTAGCTCGGCATTGACCATTTCTTCCCAGGCTGGTCAGTTCGAATCACGTTGTACGTACTAGCCGTCGTCCGGTACTCCCTCGCTACTACCACCTTCCAGACCTGGGACTCCCAGGTGGATAACCTGGTCTAGAAACTGTCCCTATCGTTCTTAAGGATGACATGATGGCGCAGTGGATAGTACAGCGATTCTCATCTGCTAGGCGATATAGTGCCACATGCAGGCTCGAGTCCTGGTCTCGGCATGGAGTACGAGCTTCATTAGATATTCTTCGATCAATTAAAAACTGAACAAAACACTACACCACTATCTCTGTACCAAGCAACCCCTAGCGTTCACCCATTGTTTCCCTGTTGCTACTTCCCATGCATTCACACCAACCCTATATTCTCCCCTTTCTTTGGCATGAAGTGCTTGATTTAATGTCTCTCTACTCACACAGTAGCTGCAGACTTGTCATGACCAGCCGTGAAATCTGTCCATTGTTGCTATCATGGTTTCGCTCTAACCGCCACCACCATTCCTACATTTAACGTCCCGGCATGTTTTTTCTACCACACAGTTCTAGATGATCGCATTTTGCTTTTTCCGTGTTCCTTGAAAAATTTCAGGGCGTGAAATGTTGCTTTCAGTGACCCTCATATTTCATATGATTTTGTGTGAAGTTCTTTTAACGAACTACCATGCATGCAGCAATGCAACGCACGTGAATCCTTTACGTTCTGCTTGTCGAATTCCGCTAACCCTGAAGGTTCCCACTGAGAGTCAACCAAGACTGAGTATGGTGTAATTACATTATGTACCTTTTGGAGTGATAGGCTATCCAGTAGGTCAATCCCCTCTGTTCAGAAAAACTGGATAGCAGTTAGCGCTAGCTGTCCCACAAGCATAAATCCATACAGAACAATTAATGTGCAAGACACACTTCACTCATACACTTCAATGCTCAAAGAGCCTTAGAATATTCACCGCAGTCAAACTGCCTTCGACCTAGCTCGTAGTAATCTCATTAGGTGTAAGCTTCAATTGATGCAGCTCTGTGTACCTGTTTTTATGTTGGTCTGCAGGGTTGACGGTTCTGAATCACTGGTATTCTTTGACCCATGGTTCTGTAACGCTCGCCCAGTTTGGAATGGCCTTCTCAATTTGATTCCCACCAATGATGACCTTCTCCGTGCCTGTGTCTCTGCAGGAATTCTTAACAAGGAGCAAGAAGAGAAAGTTCGCATGTTCAGTTTTGCCGATAAATCTATCGGTGGTGTGTTTAGCTCTCGAAGCCCAGTCTCTTTTTGTCTGGAGTCTAGTTCCACTCCAATATCTGGCGTGGTGTCAGTGGATCAAATGACGGCTACGATGATGGAGAAACTTTTTACATCTTTTTCAGGCTATTTGACCCGCTGCATGGCATGTTGTTCGTACTTTACTGAAGCTTTACTCCACCAGGTTCGCCTCGGTGGATCGTCAGCATACTATTCCTTTTGGAAATGCTGCTCAGAAACGTTCACGGAAAACCATTTTGTGAAAGCTCTGTGTTCCTTCATGTCCGATCAAAATTTGGCGCTGGTGGAGAGTCGACCACAGCCAGGTAGCTCATAGTTAGTGGCCATGTGGTGGAAGACTATGTTGATCCTGGACAATCAATATTATTCTTAAACAGTAATATCAAAATGTTGTACTCTTTTTCTCTCCTTTTTGGAAGATGCTTTTCTGGCTATACCTGATGTCACTTCACCAGGGAAGAAGATACTTTCTCATTTCAAGAAGAGGGCTTGCCTAGTCCACGGCAGATAGCACCCATATGGTCGCATGTGTGTCATTACTGTGACAGTGTGCTATTTTTGTTTTTCATTTTTGTTCGTAGACTGGCTGCAGGGCATCCATGTCACAGATTTGTTGGTCCGCTCATTTTTGCCAGGTACGTTTCCTCAACGTGAATTTTGTCGGCTCATCAACTTGCTGCAGAGCCTTCAACTGATCAAACGTGAGGAATACCAAGAAATTGCCGTGCAAACTATGAAAGATGAAGTTTCTGGTACACAGTGCCTTTTCCGTTTGGTCAAAGACATGCTCCCGTCTGACATAGAACTGTTTTTGGTAGCGTGGAAGTTCTGTAAGTTGCCGGGGGACTATTACCTTACAAGAGCTGAGCTGTCTAGTGGCATTGGCCATATGCTTCTCCGGTTCGAAGTTGAAGACGCCCATTTGAAGATGTCAAGCCATCCGGCGGAACTGTTTGACTTTATCACATCTATCAGGTAATTTATAGATTATTTGACTCTGTATTGGTGTTGCTGAAATGTACAATTGGCTCTGTAGTTAATGAAATTTTCTCCATTTTGCTATGTGAAGAATTTTCTTTTAGCGAGTTCTGAAAGGAGGGTTATCTTTTGGGCAACTTTTTCATATTTAATGTACTGCTCTGGTAATCCCTCAATTTCCCATTCTTTCGCATTGCAGCTCAGGTGAATATTCCCTGTGTAATGCTGTTGCCAACAGGACCACCCATGTCCAGGCAGACAACAATTCATTTGTAGCAGTTCATCTTCCCAGTGCCAGCCAATTTGAGCCATTTCTCAGCTCGATTGCGTGCAAGCATTTCGTCAAAGGAGAGAGCGGTTTATGTAAGGCTGAGAAGTTAATAATTTAGTAGACAGGATGAAGTTTGTCTGAACCAAGTTGGTTTTCAAATGACATGCGTGAAAAGGAAGGATTAAGGCATTGGTGAGACAAAAATTAAAAGAAAAAAAAACCGATTGCTCATCATCAAATCAAGCTGTCCTCCCCATCAATCATAGGTGGAGCTCAACCAAACAAGCAACACCGGAACAGACAAGACAATTAGTCAGCCTGGGTCCGAGGGATCCGAGAGACACTATCTTGCCACCTCACCTCATACCTCGCAAAAAGCACATCATCACACGGGGCATTGAATTCTTTGCTTCACTTGTGACAGCTGGCGAATGTTCTCCCTGTGATGTAGACCATTCACGTACTGAATCAGGATATTGAAATTAACATTAAGTTTGAGAGAAGTTTCTCTATAAATCGGTCCATAAAAGTCGGTCAATCGAGCACCAACCACAATTACTTGGCCCCAGTTCACTGATTCCTGGTTGAGGCAAGTTGAGTTTTTTTTTTCCCACTGGCTCTCATTGACACCTAACTTCTGTTGATTTTGTATCTGCCGGCTGGGTACATGATTGTTCTCATGTGCTTCAGTTCATTATCGCATCATTGCTGTGGTTGTTGAAAAAGTGCCCATGCAAAGCAAATTCTGTGTGAGAATGTTTTGTCAATAGCTTGCTGTAATGATTTTATCTGCTGTCTTGATCGTTGAAAGCATTGACAATTGTTATTTCATAAATAAGTAATAATTTTTATCATGCTCCCTAGTCCCAATTCACATGTTCAGCTACGACCACCTGTCACGCCAGAATGTGGCCACAACGAGCATTGAGTCATTTGGAAAAGGTATGCTTTTAATATACTTCATGGAAATCAAGTCGACTTTCTTTTTCTTCAAGATGGACTGTTTTTCTTGGTGGTAGAATTTGTCACTTGAATGCAAGGAAATTATCCTGTTCTTTAGGAAGTCAGAAAAGCAAGATTTCTCGTTAATTTCTGCATGAGGATGGGCTCACTACCATCTGGGCCAGAATATGTTGTTTGAAAATAGACTGTTTTGAAGACCATTTCTATGCTTATTTTGCCTAACGGTTACCAGAAGTGTGTTTGTGTGGCTATGGTTTTACCTGTGTTTTCGGGGCAGCCACAGTAATTAACATAATTGTGCCCGCCCCAGGGCTGAGATACCACTGTGCCTAGTAAAGTACATGTTGCCTGTCAACTGATAATATATCAGGAGCAGTGTCTCGATGCCTGGATACAACACTCATTTGTTTATTCACACATTCTGGATAATAATGCAACAATGTCACATTTCTGGATCACGCACAAGCTGGACATAGGCTCAAGCTTCAATGTAACTGCTAAACTGACGGCCATTTGATGTTCTTTATCTCACTGGCCCAGTCCCCAAACATTGTCTTATGAGACTAATCATAACTTATCCACCAAGGGAGGCTATATTTCTCAAACATTTTTGCGGGGCATGAGATCAGGGTAAATTATTTCTAAGGTGAATATAATGAAATAGAGCCTTCAACTGTGCAATTCCTCAGAAGAAGGCAGGATGGAGTGCAAAGAGCTCAGTAAACTGTACACGTCCTTTCCCCCCGTATCTTTTAGAATTGGACAAGGAAACAATGGTGTCCTACCAGGAAGCGCTGAATCATGGCGTGGGTGCTGTTCCTCACATGCGTGCTTTCATATGCGGGCCAGGACGCGTTGGTAAGACTTGCCTTGTCAGGTCTTTGCTGGAGCTACCGTACCAAGAGATATGTGACAGCACCATTGGCGTTCAGCTAGACAAAGTTGTATGTAGCTTGCACAAAGAAGGCGTAGGGTGGGAATGGCGGATTGAGAATGAGGACAGTCAGCATGAGCTTTTAGCTGCCAAAATTCTCGTTGAAGAAACCAAGAACAGGTTCCAGGAAGACCTCAGCAAGGGTGCGATTGTTGATAGTGGGCCAATACAAGACACAGGGTCGAGTACCATTTCCCGTGAGGTTCCACAAGCGGTGAAAACCCCACCCCGGGATTTACAGTCAGCAGCTGCCACAACACCTGGCTCTGGTGGCACTTCAACGGCCCCGGGTGTGCCCGAACCAGCGAAGCATCAAACTCAAAACCTTCCTCTGGATGAGCAAGTCAATGTCCGTTTCTCGCGTAACTTGTCAATGTTGCTCAGTCATCCAGACAGTGATCCGGTGGATAGGAAAGAACCGGGCGACATCCTACAGAACTACATGGTTCGTGCACGGGAGATTGGCCGGCAGTTCCTGGAAAAGTATCGGCACAAGCAAGGTTTGCTGCAGGAGTTGTCCTGCAAAGAGATGTGCTTTGTTGACCTTTGGGACTTTGCTGGCCAACTGCCGTTTTCTGCCTTCCAGCACATGCTCCTCGCTGATCGGCGTTGCGCCTTCTGTGCCGTCTTCAATGCCTCACTGCCTCTGAACGAGGTAGCTCATCAGACAATTTGTATCAGTGGAGAAGAGCACACCATCGATCAAGGCCTGGAACTGACCAACCTCGACATCCTGGAGGAGTGGCTTCTGATCATCCACCAGGTTATCGGGAACAGCGGTGCGTTTGTCGCAGTTGTTGGCACCTTCATGGACAAGATTCCAGTGGAAGAACGTCCCCAGCGGGTGGAGGAGATGAAGAAGGCAATTTGGAGTCGAGCAAAGGGCAAATGTTATGAGAATGACATCCACTCCATCATCTTCATGGACAACACTCGTGCAGGATCCATGAATCCAGATTTAAATGCTTTTTTTCTACGACACCTTGTTGTGACGGAAACAACGCCGAGCATGCAGCTCCCCCTTCCGCTCTGCTGGCTGCCATTCACGGTGGCTGTGCGTGACCTCGCCAGGGTAAAAATGTTGCCTTGGATCACACTGAAGCAGGCGGCTGACCTCGCTAAAGTGGTGTGCTCAACCAGTTCTGGTGAACTTGATGTCCGAGGCATGCTAAAGTTTCACCACCATCTTGGCCACGTACTGCACTACGAACAGATACCAGGTCTGGCTGACAAAGTCATCATTGATGTCGCCTGGCTACTCAAGGTCGTCTCACTGCTTTTTGTCCCAGCTCCAAAGGAACTGCAGGAACCGCGCTTTCGGCGACACTACGACCTTCTGTACGATAAGGGTGTTCTTCATGAAGATCTTGCCGAGCATATTTGGCAGGCATCTATGGATTGGTCATGCACGCAGTTCACAAGAACAGCTGAGCAGCGGAATGTCATCTTCGAAGTGATGGAGGAGTTTTCACTTATTTGCGATGCCAGAGCACACATGGCAATCCATGAAGGAGATGGGGCGCGGATGTTTTTTGTTCCAGCGCTGGTGTCAGCGGAAGCCAGCTCTGAAGACAGCACCGGCCAACTAGATAGCAGCTGCTCAATTCAGCGGCGGTCTGAGCCCATGGTGCTTTTCTGTGGTGAAGAAAATGCCTTTCCACAATCTGTTTTCTGGTCCCTGGCAGTCAGTTGTCTTCAACACTTTACACCAGAGCAGGAACGCATGAGGCAGCCCGTACTGCGCCGAGATACCGTTAGTGTTTTGTGTGGGTCGAGCTCCTGGCTAGTCCTGCAACACTTTCAACACGGAATCCAGATGGTCGTCGAGTGCGAGGCATCGTCGACATCAAGCAACGTTGGAGCTTATTCTGCAAGTGAGCCTTCCCTCACTGACACCTGTCCTAAAATACTCGCCTATATTGAGGAACACCTTCAACGCATGAAGCATGGATGCCTCCGCCATATGAAGTGGGACCGTGCGATACGGTGCAGCTGCAACCATCGAAAAGCGAAATGTCAGAAGGATGGCAGCCACCAATGCAAGCACCTCAACTGTGGGCACTACACAACTCTGCAAGAGGGCATACGTGCACGCTGCCCTCTCAACCCTCGCCAGCTTGTGAGCGTGCGGGCTGTCCTGGAGCAGTGGTTACCATCGCTTGTACCTATAACAGTGAGTAAAAAATTTAAAACGTAAAAAAGCACTCCAAGTCTCAGGAAATGATTTCAGTACATTTCTTGGCAACAGTGTACAAAGTAATGCCCAGAAGACAATTTTGGGCTTGGTTATAACTTTCCTGGTAAACTTGTGGTAAGAAATCTGTCTTTTTTCTCGTCTTTTTTCTCGTCTT
>JAOWAR010157369.1:0-10760 GCA_028571005.1 Clathrina lutea
GGGAGGGCTCTGGGTATGCTGCCGGCACGCCGTTGTCCCCGGGTGGGGGGGCGGGGGGGGGAGAGAGAGAATGAGAAGGAGGAGAGGAGAGCAGCCGAAAGCGGCGCTGGGGAGAGAAGACGGCGCTAGAAATCCTTACGGACCAGCGCGAAAGAAGTAGAATATTTTCAGGCAAATGCTGAAAGAATTTTTGACGTTTCATAGGAGGAGGAAAGGGAGAAATGGCACGGGGAGAGGGCTCGAACCTGCGGCACCATCGCCTAGCACAGCTGGAAAACCACCATCATAACTGCTCTGCCACTCGGCCAATTCAAAAGAAAATTTCCTTCTCGTTCTCTCTCTCCTCCGCCACCCCACCCTATAGGACAACAGTGTGCAGTTGGAATACCCATAGCGATCCACGAAGCCTGAATTCTTTTGAATTGGCCAAGTGGCAGAGCAGTTACGATCGTGGTTTTCCAGCTGTGCTACGCGATGGTGCCGCAGGTTCGAGCCCTCTCCCCGTGCCATTTTTCGCCTCCGCCTCCCATAAAATGACCTTAATTCTTTCTGCTATTGCCAGTGTATTGTCGGACAAAGTTGTGTTACTTTCTCCCCAGGCTAAACGAGTCATCCTACGTCTCATTCCAGCAGTTACAATTTTGCCAGTTACAACACCGTGTTTCTTTGAAACCTAAAACCATGCCACAGTGTAGTGCGAAGGCGACCATTTGCCATAACGAAGATATAAACTGTAAACACCTCAAATGCATATGTACTTGTTTTCGGGGAGTGTCTCCTTTCAGGGGTTAGTCTGGGAGTATATCCTATCAAGGCAAGGGTTGTTGTTGGAGTATCCCCTTTCAAAGGTTAATCTGGGAGTATCTATTTTCAAGGGTTATTCTGGGAGTATTTCCTAGCAAGGGTTATTCTGGGAGTATCTCTTTCAAGGGCTATTCTGGGAGTATCTCCCTTCAAGGGCTATTCTGGGAGTATATACTTTTAAGGGTTAAGTACCTACTTTCAAGGGTTATTCTAGGAGTTTCCCCTTTCAAGGGTTCGTCTGGGAGTATATCCTATCAAGGGTTTTTTTCTGGGATTTTCTCGTTTCAAGGGTAATTCTGGGAGTACTTCCTTAAAGGGTTATTCTTATCTCCTTTCAATGACTATTGTGGGAGTGTCTATTTTCAAGGGTTCTTCCGGGTGTATCTCCTTTCAAGGGTTATTCTGAGAGTATCTCCCTTCAAGGGTTATTCTGAGAGTATCTCCCTTCAAGGGTTATTCTGAGAGTATCTACTTTCAAAATTTTTCCTTGGAGTATCTCCTTCAAGGGTTAATCTGGGAATATCTCCTTTGAAGGGTCATTCTGTTATTATCTCCTTTCAAGGGTTATTCAGGGAGTATCTCCTTTCAAGGGCTAGTCTGGGAATATCTCCCTTGAAGGATTATTCCGGTAGATTCTCTTTTGAAGGGTTATCCTGGGAGTATCTCCTTTCAAGGGTACTTCTGGGAGAGTCTCCTTAAAAGGATATTCAGGGGTGTCTCCTTTCATGATCACGGGTTAGTCTGGGAGTTTCTCCTTTCAAGGGTTAGTCTGGGAGTTTCTCCTTTCAATGGTTAGTCTGGGAGCTTCTCCTTTCAAGGGTGATACTCGGAATATCTTCATTCAGGGGTTATTCTGGGAGTATCTCCTTCAAGGATCATTCTGTTGATATCTCCTTTCAAGGGTTATTCAGGGAGTATCTCCTTTGATGGGTTTTTCTGGGAGTTTCTCCTTTCAAGGTTTGTTCTGCAAGTATCTCCCTTGAAAGGACATTCTGGGATGATCTTGTTTGAAGGGTCAGTCCGGGAGTATTTCCTTTCAAGGGTTATTGTGGGAGTATCTCCTTTCAAGGGTTAGTTTTGGGATGTCTACTTTCAAGCGCTTTTCTTAGAGTGTCTCCTTCAAGTGCTATTCTGGAAATATCTCCTTTAAAAGGTCATTCTGTTAGTATCTCCTTTCAAGTATGCCAGGAGCCGCACCATTCACCCTCGAGTGGTGGAGGCCTAGAAAGTATGCCAGGAGCCGCACCACTCACCCTCGAGTGGTGGAGGCCTAGAAAGTATGCCAGGAGCCGCACCATTCTAGCTGAACTCGAGTTTCAGTAGTGGAGCGAGGGGGTCGGAGGAAGTAGAGGAGGTGGGCGTTGTTTTAAACCCAGGCGAAGCACAGGTCAATCAGTTAGTTATTCATCTCAGCCTGTATCCAAAATATCTCAAGCCAAATGAAATAAACATTTGAGAGAAAGAGAAGTCATGAATGGAAAATCATTAGCAAAATTATGAATGAGAGCGCAGACTCACGCTTCGTTAAAATGATTTCATTATCTCATTGAAAAGCGGTGAGTGGCCATACCAGCAGGTGAACCCACGAGAGAAAACAAGCACCTACATTTTACTTATGTCACTGTCAAACATGCTTACCAGTTAAACATGCATAACTGTTAAATTCTCATGGTTATTGTCGTGCACTTTTCCTCCTATCCAGCGCAAGAGGGCAAATCCGACCGCCAGTACCTGTACTGGGTGATCATTGCTTCCATTTCTCTGGCAGCCAACGTGGTCGTGATCTGTTATTTCACTTCCAGATGCCATAGAAAGAAGAGGGCTGTGCAACCCAAGTCACCCAACCACCAGGAAGATCTAGACACTAAACCAGGCCCGGCAACCAGCAGCATTAACCAGGTGGAAGGCTTGCAGTCCAAAAATGACATTGACACCGAGCAGCCTACGCGGCCGTCTATGTCGCAGCTCAATTGCAACGAGAAAAGCCACCAGTATGAGGACACCGACCTCCCATCCAGAAGTCCAACAGGGCTTATACTACAATCAGCCGGCACAAGCATAGATAAAGCAGAAGAAAACCCATACAATCATCTGGCCCATGACCTGGCCCAAGGCAAGGTACATGTTGATGAGGTGGGCATGGTTCTTGTGTCACCGTCATTATTGCGGACTGATTCCCAAGACTCTCCGTATGCAAATCTTTCGTCAGTGTCGAAGTCTAAACCAGGAAATTCCTCCCAAAACCCCTATTGTGAAATTGAGATGAGGACCCCTCCCAAGCAAGACTCGCTCCTGGAAGACAGATCGCGGTATTCTGAAATTGAGAGGATTCCTATGATGCAAGAAGCCTCTCCGCGCCAAGAAGAGACGCGTAAGCTCGAGCAACAAAACCGGAAATCCCCGAACGAGCAAGGACTGAGGCTCACAGGCAAAAGATACCATTACGCTGAGACTGCCTTAACTTCCCGTATGGTGGATGTTGCCACTGGTGATCATAACCACACCGAATACGAGCAAGACGATGAGCTGAAGAGCTCACCTGAGCAAGAACCCTGCCATAAGGCCAAGCGCTATGAGTACTCTGATATCAGCATGAATGTCCATGTGCAATGTCTTTCTCAAAGGAGCCGCAATGACAGTGAATTCCCGGACTTTCAACCCAACAGTCCAGCTGAGCAAGATTCCTGCCACAATGCTGAAAGTTATTCCTTTGCTGAAGCTGACCTGAGCCCCACCATGTTAGATCTTCCAACATGTCTCCCTGATGATGGCCCTTTTCCTCACTCTGAGATGGAGAGCTCGCCTAAACTGGAACCATGGAGCAAGCCGGGTAGGTGTCAGTATGTCCAAGTTGACCTGAATGCTACTACGCAAGGACAACCTCAATTCCGTCAACACAATCGCAAATTGGACGACTTTTCGAGGGTGAAGGGCTCACCCAACCTTGAACCACAGCGCAAACCAGAAATGTATCGTTATGTTCAAGTTGACTTGAACACCGCCATGAAAGGTCATTCGACGATGTACATCGATGATTCTGAGTGCCTGTGCGAAGATGAGCCTTTACCACAATACCCAGATGACCTTGAACAGTGAACATGCCATCTTTGTTGAAGTTCGTCACGAGGACACAATCCTCACTTTCGTGCCTTTATACCAGTATCTTCGTTTCACAGCATGGTGCCGCTCTTCTTTCTAAGCAAGAAGAAATTTAATCGGTTCGATGTTCCTTTACATTATTTCTTCTTTTATTGTTCTAAAACATCCTTGCAAAGAATTTCATTGCTTCTTTGATGACTAGATGTGTCAGACTGTTAAAGTCTGCAACATGCGGTCTTCCTTATCGGTTTGGATTGTTCTGCTTGACAGCAAAATCAAAGACCAGGTGATTGGTTTCTTTGGCAATGAAATCGTCAATGAGCTGAATCAACCTTTTTTTTTCTTAGCCCATAACGCTCTCTGCTTTTGGTTTTGTATAAACGGTCCTTTGTTAAATGGATGTGCTCATGAGACCAAGAAGGGAGTGTGGACGGTTTCAGCTTAATTGCATGACAAGTCTTGCCAGAGGGGAGAACTTGGAAAGCCTCACTGGACAGCTTATGAGCTTCAGAAACTCTCAATTGAGTAAGCAGTTGGTGGTGTAATTTTGTAGTGGCTGTGGTTAGTTGTCAAACCAAAAATTGATGAAAAAAGACATGTTTTGTCATGAAAGGTACATGTTAGGGCTGGAAAGAGAGAGAAATGAAAAAGGAGGGCTTCAACCTGCAGCACCACCGGCTAGCACAGCTGGTATGCTACGAACTTAAGTGCTCCGCCATTTTGCTAATCTGTACAATATAAAATGCTCAAGCGCAAAAAGTGGTTAAAGGGATAGTGCGATAACGGCAGCACGCGTGAGATGATTGAGTCACACGCAAATGCACCAAAGCACGTGCTAAGCCCAATAGTATGCCAAGAGGGTTATGTCCTTTGCCCGGCTGCAGCAGACTGTAGCTGGTCAACTTTGTGTTCAATGTCATGCGCACCGTGTTAATGGGACAAAACCAGAGGACAATAATCTCAAACATTGCCTCTCGCAAAGCGCCACAGTGTCCCGTAAATTGCTGAAAACCCAAAACACAAAAATAATAAAAACATGAAAAGGCAGTAAATGGAAAAATGAATAAAAGGCTAAGACGCTGAACTGCTCGTCTGCAAGAACGTTAAAAGATCTAACATGCAAAGATTTTAATTGCTATAATGAAAACTTTAAACACGCAAAAATGCAAGAATGAAAGAAATGCCGAGAAATGCAAAAGAACATTTAAGACAAAAGGAACGGTAAGATAAACAAGTGAAAAAACTAAAGAATGCTAAATTCTGAAATGGCTGAAATCTAAAATTGTAAAAGCCCTGAAATGAAATAAAGAATGATGAAGTATTTCAGCAAACGATGATGAGAAAACATCAAAAAGAACACCTCACAACTTGACCTTAGTCAGTTTTCTTACCATTTTCTTCACAGGCCCACATGGACATGAACAATGAAGCGAACAAACCAACTAATAAACTAGGTACATTCCAAGATAACAAAATCTTGATTGCTTAGGTGTACGGTCCCATGAGATTTCAAAGCACTGGCGTGGTGATGCGTTTTGTGCTTCATTCGATGCTAAAATGCTCAGAAGCTAACTTTCAAAACTGCTGAAATGCACTACTGATATCAATGTTGAGTACATTCACCACTGTTCAAGAAATTTCCTGTCCAGCTAAATGTTCCAACCAATTTCACTCAAGGCTTTGACATTTTTTAGCAATTCTCCTTGTGTGGGGTTGTGTTTCTGTGTGTTTGTGTGTGTCTGTGTGTATTTCTGTGTGGGAGTGTATGTGTCTGTGTGTGTGTGTGTGTGTCCGTGTACGTGAGAGGGAAATCAAAGTCTGAGTTACCGCATGCACACACACACACGTGCGCAATGAATGAATTTGTGGCATATAACTCCGAGAAGCAATTGAGAGTTGGCAACATTTAAAGGTATAAAAAAAACCAAAACAGTGATTTTCCCCCAAGTACTTCTTGGGCCAACGATGAAGGGAACACCAGAACACATCTGTATGTATCACGTTTCTTCTCAGCATTCTTTTGAACTTTTGCAGTCTTACCGACAGCTTGCCTTCCTGATGAAAACAATGAAGGTAAGGAATCTGCATTGCTTCTGTTGAGCTCGAAACTGATCGGTGTTGAGGAAAATCAATTGAGAATTTAAGCTTAGGATGAGAATGGAGTTCTGTAGGCGAGGTGCAGCTGAGATGGTAATCTAAGAATGAGAATGGAGTTCTGTAGGCGAGGTGCAGCTGAGATGGTAATCTTAGAATGAGAATGGAGATCTGTAGGCGAGGTGCAACTGAGATGGTAATCTAAGAATCACGGAGAATGGAGTTTTGTAGGGGAGGTACAGCTAAGATGGTAATCATAGAATGAGACTGATGGAGTTCTGTAGGGGAGGTGATCTGAGGCTATGGAGCAAGGCTCGCTTGTTGGACCATTAAGACATAAATTTTCTAAATGACATACTGATCCCCTCCTCTCAATCCCTCCCTTTCAACCTTCCTCCCTTTATCCCAATCTCTCGATCATCTCTCTCTCTCTCTCTCTCTCTCTCTCTCTCTCTTCTCAAGACCAGACCGGCTGATCAAGGGGACAAAACCTGATCCTATACATATATATACAGTATGTATGAACACCATATAGTTCAATGGGCACAATCCTCTGTACATGCTGACAAAAGGGATCTTTTGAGACTTGAGCCATCAACAAAGGACAATTGACACAAAAATCTCCTTTTAGCCATTGCATAGCCAGGCTCCAAAAACACCAAGGCGAATTATTGCCGGATTGAAAAAATGAGCCGTTTTGACCATGTTATCAGCTTTGTCAGAGTCAAAGACGAAATAACGTCAAATGATGAAGCCACAGGAAGAGGGAATTTCAAGTTAGCTGTTAACTGGTTGCCATTCCAACTGGAAGGTAATGCAAATAGAAGGAAAACACTCTGGCCACTTTACGTACGAAGAAAAGACAACAATACGAGCTCTTGGGAGAGAGAACACGAAGACAAACATTTGTCTTGCATTGCGCTGGGGAAATTATTACCAGCTGGGTGAATCACTTTTTTTCTTAATTTGCTCGGTTCTCTTGGGGCATTCAAAGAATTGTTGTTCTTACTAGACTTCACTGGAAGCTTTCACCCCCTCTAATCTTCTTACCCGAGTTTTGGGTAATGGCGTAAATTCCATCAGGCATACATATATGAGTGGCCGGTGCCTGCTTAGAGGTACTGCTAGAATGGGTACTCTGCTGGCCGAGTTTCTCCTTTTCTCGGAGGGAACAGAGTATTTGTCTTTTATAGAATTGTATCAACAAATTCACTTTCTTCATTCTCTTCGTTCGTTTTAAGCTCCGTCAGTATGTCACTGCAATTGTTGTCATGTTCTCTTCGCCGTTAATGTTCTGTTCCCCACATTTTAAGGGTTTATCCTTTGTCACGTACCTATCATCAAGATCCATCCTTGCCTTTTCATTGAATTCTTTGGTTTTATCATCAAATCGTGATGCCGCCCTTGCCCTGGGATGCTTTAGCCTCGATCCAGGCCCAAACGCTTGTTGATATGGTAATGAGCCAAGGGGCAAGCAGTTTGGGCCTGGGGAGGATGGAGTTAAAATAAACAATGACATGCGCCAGTCACCATATCAAGAAGCGGTTGGGCCTGGTTCGAGGCTATAGGGTGCTTATGCCTCGAGCCGTTGCCTCAACATCTATGCATGGTAAGGTACAGCAACTGGAAGGTCTACCCGGTGTTGAATGCTTCGTCGATGACATTTTAGCTCGGGGCGAAACCACTGCTGAGCACGAAGCCTCCTTAGCCTTGAATGAGCCAAAGAATGCAGCATTCGCTTCAATGCCAAAAAGACCAAGATAGGTCAAAGGTCATCAAGTCACAGCCGATGGTCTGCAAGCTGAACCTGTGAAAACTGCAGCAATTCTGAGCATGCCGGCACCTGAGGACAAGCAGGCCCTTCAGCGAAATTTGGGCATGCTACAGTACGTACACAAGTTCCTGCCGAACATGGCCAACAGCAGCAGCCCTCTTTGCCGTCTCCTCGAATAAGATGCCGCATGGCATTGGCTGCATGAACAAGCCAGCTTTGAACAACTGAAGAAACTGGTCGCGACGACACCCACCTTGGCTTTCCTTGACGTGAACAAGCACACTACCCTTTCAGTGGATAACAGTTCAACAGGCCTCGGTGCAGTCCTCCTTCAAGATGACCAGCCTGTTGCATATGCCTCAAGAGCCTTGACGCCGACTCAGCAGCGATATGCGCAGATCGAAAAGGAGATGCTGGCCATTCAATTGGGATGAGGAACGTTCCCTCAATACCTCTATGGCCAAAAGGTCGCTGTTCACACCCACCGCAAGCCACTCAAAATTATTTTTCGCAAGCCATCAATGCAGGCATCACAACACCTGCGATGCATGCTGCTGCGCTTGCAGCGTTAATACCTGGATGTTTCAGTATGGCCCTGGAAAGACAAGGACCCTAGCAGACACCCTCAGCCGAGCCTATCTACAGGAGAGGGCGGACGACCAGGACGACGATCTGCAGGTACTGCACGTCATCCAAGAGACAATGACCCAACCCAAGCTTTGTGAAATCCAGCAGCAGACCTCTGCCGACCCTACCTTGCAGCAGCTGAAGATTACGATCTTGAAGGGCTGTCAAGAGTTACGCTCTGCAGTACCACCAGAAATCACCGAGTTCTGGACCTACAGAGATGAGTTGACCGTGCTCGACGACATCATCCTAAAAGGCCAAAGATCGCAGTACCAAGAGTCCTCCAATGAGATGTTTTGCAGCGTATCACGCTTCATTGTAATTACCATACTCTCTCTCTCTCTCTCACAGTTTCAGTTGGCTTAACTATTTTCTTTTTCTCTGCTTTTTTTTCTTTCAAAGAGGAAGATGACATATCCGATCGATGATCACCATCTTGCATTCTTATGCGCATGCCCAAGCGCACGTGCTAGCTTGTTTATGTTTTCTCTTGCTTGCTTCGAGTAGCACGTTTTCCGACACTATTTTTCGCAACATCTTGCAGCAATGCTACCTTTCCCACACTAGCTCGATGCGTCATGTTGTGGTACTGTTCTAAAAGGGGAAATAGCACATTTTGACAATGATCAGATGATTCGAAAAAAGCTTTTGAATCTGTGGAACTCAACCTGCCGCAGGAAGTGGCATTTCCTGTGTACCGATCATTACGTAGGCAAGTGTTATTTTTGAAGAAGCCTTATGAGCTGACTGGTACAAGAAGTACATGCATTCGTTCAGGCGACAAAAATGTGTGTGTCGCATGGGTCTTCCATGCACCATAATGCATATGGAGAATCTGGCCTTGAAAATTTTTCTATTTCTGCATTAATCAAAGGTTAAACTTGATAAAGGGAAAAAATAAGCAAATTTACGTCAATTATTTCATGTCTCGGGAACCCTGAAGTATGTGCAAAGGAGGAAATATGTCGGTTTACTTGGTCCTAGTAATGATCAAGACACATCTATCTTACCAGTCATAAGACACAGATTGAACAAGACGTTTCGTCAGATATGCCTCTGACTTCATCAGTTGTAAACAAGGAGTACAAAAGACTGGGACACAGTTATCTTTTTTTCTGTTCCACTCTCTCTCTCTCTCTTTTTTTTTTTTTGTAGCCAGATGGAGAAGCACAGCTGCAGAGACTGTCAGTGGGAGACTAATTGAATAGAAAAGGCTAGGTCCAAGGGAATGGAACCGCAAGCAGTCTTTGCAAGACACGACAGGAATTTGAAAAACCCTATTCAGTTCCCCTATGTTGCCTGATCGCAAAAGATGATTTCTAGAAAAGTTAACGAAGTCTTGAATGAAAGAAGAAATCCCTAGAAGTGGTCAACGAAAGAATTTTCTTGAGAGCAAACGAAAGTCTTGACGAACAAGAAATCTAGAGGAGAAACGAAATCCTGACAAACATGACATCTAGAGACGAGAACCAAAAAAATGGCCAATGTGGCCCAACAGGCAAAGCAAATGATAATGAAGATTATGGTCACTATGGCTACAAAATATTTAGGAGAACAACAGAGTTTGTCTTGTGCACCAGCAGCAAGGTCAGTGAAATCAAGGTCATTCCTAAACATAACAGGAATCACTCACCACCAGACCAAGATTTGCAACTTGTTGGTGTTCAGGCCACGGCATCTCCACAGGACTCGACGGAATCTGAAGACAAGAAGAGAGCAGGTGCAAGGACACTTCCGTTGTCCCAAACAAACAAGAACAGGAGCAGGACATTTCCCAAAACTGCCACAACTATTTTTAATGAGCCCATCCGTAACAAAGCCACGTAAATCATGCAGCTGGCTCACCTGTGAGCGATGGATGCGGCATGCTTGTTGGCAAAGGAAGTTGTTTGGAAAGAGCAAGTGGTGAGGTTCGCTGTCTGAAGCTGTGCCAAGTACACAGCCCTCTCGAAAAGTCACTGCGGCCACCTCCTCTGACAGGGAGTCAAGGAGGACATCTGCTGGAACACTGCATGTAGAATTAGGAGTGATCATCCACATCAGCAGAGAGCACCACCAGCACTGGACAATTCATTGGGACTCCGCTCTTCAACAAGACTTTAAGGTGGGTCTGGATGGTCGTTGCGGACGTTGATAACACCTGCATTTTTGTCCACATTTTCACCAAGAAGTTCACCTTGTGCACCCAACAAACGACATATTTTCTGAAAGCTTATATTCAACAGATTATTCTTTGAAGGAGAGAGCGAGAGGAAAAAATGGCCATCGACCCAACAAACGATATCTTTTCTGAAAGCTTATATTCAACAGATTATTCTTTGAAGGAGAGAGCGAGAGGAAAAAATGGCCATCGACCCAACAA
>JAOWAR010157380.1:0-10760 GCA_028571005.1 Clathrina lutea
AGTCGCCTTTACATTCTTTCTCTTCTCTTTCTTCTACTTCTCCGACTTTCTACTCTGCCTCTTGGCTTTCAAACTGACTTACAGCGGGCCGCTGTCATCCAGCCTTGTACCATCTACGTCTTTTTGGGCTGGCTTGAGTGAATCACGTAGAATATGCTCTCGTGCCACGCTTGGTGCTGACACTCTCTCAACATCTTCGGGCATTGGACTCAACCATGTAGGTGATCGAGTGTAGGTGATCGAGTATCCTCCATTGGAAGAAGTGACACGGCTGTTATTTTTTGAGGACGGTCCCGTGGCGCATTCGGATAGCGCAAGTGACTCTCGTCTGCTAGGTGTATGGGTACCGCAGGTTCGAGTCCGACCCAACCTGTTTCTTCTTTTTGTTGTTTTGCTCATCAACGGCCAGGTAAGGAAAGCCCCTCTTCCCTGCTAACTGCTCTGATTTTCAAAGACCTTCTTTCCCTCTACATCGGGAAAACACCTCTAAGTTTCCTAACTGGAGTGTACGGGGAAAATACCTCGGTGAGGTGCTCCTGATGCAAAGCCCTATTCCTTGCGCAGGCCCATGGGCAGCACCCGAGGCGCTTTGTAACAATGCTGGTGCCCACTTCAAGAGAACAGGCTAACCTTTGGTCATTCAATTAGTAATGCATTGTTGAACATCACACAGACACACTGGGATTTCCTTCTGTTCTATGGTCTCACTGAGTACTTATCGTTGTGACATACTATTGTTTGAGGATGACGGGTAAGATAGTGTGTTTAAAGTTCACACGTCACCGCACTAGACCCATCAGCACTCACCACGCACACGCAACCGGTCAATTACTCAGTACTCTGACATTTGATAACGCTTCAACCAACAAGTCAGAAGAGCAAGACGTGGAAGCAGAAAGAGCGAGAGAAATCTGAAGACTGAAAAAGATGGCGATCAAAGAGTGTCGCCATGGAGATAAAATGGCGACCACAACACTACATCTCTCCTTCCCTTAGACTCAGCCACACAAAACAGAAAAAAAGAAAATCAGGTTACATAATAATCCAAGTGCTTCGCAGGCCGCCTTGTCCTCTGTGGACGTCCTAGACTCTCTGCTTCTACCCCTTTGGAAGCGACAGCCTTCTGGTCGACATGTGAATCTTCCCCTTTGAAACGCCTAAAAATGTGCGACGAATGACGAAGAATGGTAGAACCATCTGCTCACTCGATGACTACTTCTTCTCCAGGCTCGCATTGCACCACAGCAGGCTTGGGTGAGTAGGCCGGCGATAGCTAGTGCTGTGGATTCTGTTCACGCATTAGGACTTCATCACCAGGGACAATCATCAGCGGACGAACATTGTGTGTCACATCTGCATAAGTCTTTCCTTTCAGCTTCTCTGCCGAGTCACAATCACGGACTTCCTCATCTGCAAGAGACTCTTCGGATAGCTGCGGCAACTTGCTGCGCATCGAGCGACTGCACATCATCTCAAAAGGAGTCTTGCCTGTTGCAGAGTGAGGAGTAGAGCGGTACGCAGTCAGAAACTGAAGCAGTTCTTCGCGCCAGGGAGTTCTTTGAGAATGCGCAACACTTTCAGCAAGGTCCTGTTTTGTTTCTCCACCTCACCATTCGCTTGAGGCCAGTACGGTGTAACCAACCGGTGCTCTGTGCCCACCTTGGCTGGGAAAGCCTTGAGCCCCGTTGAATCGAACTGAGGGCCATTGTCAGTGCGAAATGACTCCGAGACTCCCCATCTTGCAAACATGGGCCGTAGAGCAACGATGACTTTTGCTGACGTAGTCGCGTGCATCTCGACGACTTCGAACCATCTCGTGTAGTTATCTACGACAACAAACAAATGCTCCCCGCCTGTCAACGGTCTGCATAAGTCGGCTGCACAGTCCTGTCGAAGAGCTGTCGGCAAACGGGTACGGCACATCGGTGGCAGTCTCTCGGCCGATGTTACAATCTGGCAACCATAGCATTGTCTGCACAGCTTCTCGGCGTCGGAGTCCATCTTGGGCCACCACACTTTCGTAAACATGCGTTCGTTTTCACAATTCCCTGATGCCCTTCGCGCGCACGCCTGAGAACCCACTCTCGTAGCACGGAAGGAATGACGGTCCTGTTTCCATGCAGCAGAATCTTGTCGTAGACACACAACTCGTTGCGAACAGGCAAGAATGACGATGGGCATGATGACCAGTTGCCCGAGATCAACAGTGTCGGACGGCTGTCAATTCCCCGTGGGCAGCTGATGTGATTTCGATTCCCTTCGCTGTCACACTGACAGGTAGTGGTACTGGCTCTTCCACAATAGTGCGTGCCATGTCAATACCGACACTCAACGAATGCTTCCTCTGCAGTCTGGACAACCAATCTGCATGGCACCAGGCTCGCAGACAACCTGGAAGTCCTAAGGCGGCAGTCGTAAAACCCACCGCTCGACTCGTGTTGACGGCCTAGACATCCGCAAGTATATAAATGTGAGACGCTTGCGATCTGTGACCAAATCAAAACGCGCTCCGTAGACGTAGATATTGAACCGTTTGCATGCCCAGACTAGGACCAGAGCTTCACGCTCTGTCTGGCTGTACCGTTGCTTGACGTCAATCAATCTGCGCAATGCATACAACACGACTCTCTACTCCGCTCTGTGATGCTGCCGGTGTGAGCACTGCACCGAGCCCATACGGTGATGCGTCGGTAATAATGCGTGTCTTGAATGCTGGGTCAAAGTAGGCCAGTGTCTCGGCATTTGTGATGTACCCCTTCAGTTTCTTAATGGGCTCTTGTCCCAGAAAAACGGGACGTTCTTCCTGGTGAGGCGTTGGATAGGCTCGGCAACGGTAGCCAGATCTGGGACAAACCGCGCACAATACTGCATCAAGCCAAGGAAGGATCGAACTTCGCTTGCTGCTGTCGGTGGTGGAGCTCTCTGTACGGCGGCAATCTTCTCGTCGCTGGGAGGTACCCCATCAGATGTGAGCCTGTGTCCATAAAACTCCAATTCTCTGAGACAAAACTGGCATTTGCTGGGTTTGAGTGTGAGACCAGCCGCTTGCAGACTTCTCAGGAGTTCAATGAGGCGCCGGTCATGCTCCTCATCCGTCTGGCCATAGACCACGATATATTGAGCAATGTTCACTACCCCTTCACACTGCTTGATAACGTCGTGCGTAATCTTCTGGTAGTGCTCTGGGGCTGATGACAAACCGAATATGAGCCACTTGTAGTGATAGAGCCCTTGGTGTGTCACGAAAGTCGTAATACTGCGGATCTCCTCTGCAAGGCGTATCTGGTGGAAGCCCCACCTGAGGTCCAGGTTGCTGAATACCTTGCTGCCGTTTAAATCATGAAGCAGCTCTTCGACTGAGGGTGTGGGACAACGCTCCCGCTGAATCGCGTCATTGGCTTGTCGCA
Source organism: Clathrina lutea (assembly GCA_028571005.1). Classification (NCBI taxonomy): domain Eukaryota; kingdom Metazoa; phylum Porifera; class Calcarea; order Clathrinida; family Clathrinidae; genus Clathrina; species Clathrina lutea. The sequence goes on from JAOWAR010157380.1 coordinate 3,408, forward strand.
TGTGCACACATATACACACCTCGCCGCTCTTTTTCGGCACCACGATGAGAGGTGAAACCCAGGAGGTCAGCGCGTTCGGCACTTCTTCAATGATGTCACCGTCCAAAAGTTCGTCCACCTTCTTGCGCAGATGAAACAGTATCCGACGAACAGGCTGCAGCACCGCTGTGACAGACTCGTCGATGTGCAGCTTCAGCTCATAGTCCTTCAGACACCCAATGCCTGAAAGAGCTCCTGAAACTGGCTTCTGAATTCTTGGTCAATGACGTTGTTGACGAGCACCACAGGTCCAACACGCAGCAAGTCCAAATCTTCTGCGGCGCGGTCCTCTTACTCAGCAAGTTTCGGCCTGATCCTTCCACTACCACAAACTCCACTTTACAGCTCTGCTTCGTCAGAGGCAACGACACATAGCATACGAGCGTGCCCCTCGTGGTGAGTGGGGTGTCACTGTTGTATCTAAACAACTTGCGTGTAGCTTTGGGCTGTTGCAGACACTGGACATTCCGGTGCTTCAAAAAGTTTCACGCTGGCACTGCAATGACGTTGCGCGAAGCTCCAAAGGCGATCAACACTTCGTCTAGCTCCACACCGCCAAGAACTAGACTGGTAAGTCCACTACTGCAGCACTATTTCCCATCGACAGTGAACAAAAATTTACCTGCTTTGTCACGGCCGGTACCGCCAGTGATAGCGTTCGTATTATTAGAACGCTTGCTTAGCTTCTTCTCCTGTTTTCCGCCTTTATTCACTGAGCGACACTTGACAGCAAAGTGTCACACCTTCTGCCACTTCCAGCATTTTTTCCCTTTCGTCAGGCACACTGCGTCACGCGCTCAATGGCCTGTCTTCCCGCAGTTGAAACATGGGTCAGATTGGGACGAACGACAACAATCATCGACACTGCGGCGTTCAGGTTCTCAGCTCTGGGCGATCCACTCATCGACTGAATCTAGCTTCGCATTGCCTCCAGTGAACGTGCGTACTTCAACAAGTTTCCAGTCCGATATCTGCCTCCATGAAAGCCTTCTCTCGCACCTTCTCAAGCGTGCAAGTCTGGACCAGCTGAGACTTCACCTCAGCATCGACGTCCGCGAATCCACAGTGTTTCGACAATGCGCGAAGTCGAGTGACAAACGTGTCAACCGTCTCCCCGGTTTCCTGCCTTGCTGATCTGAAACGGAAACTTCATATTCCCGGTTTTGCTGTGGTGTGAAATGAGCACAGAGCTTCGTCTTCAGATGGGCAAAGATCTGAACATCCGACATCGCCAACGACAAATCAAACACGTCATCCCCTGGTACATGGAGTAAGGGGCTTTCTGACGTTCTGCATTGGTAATTTTCGCAGTGATCAGGTAATTCTCAAACCGTGCCGGCCACGTGTCCCATCATGGACCAGCAGTGTCCTTCGGTTCCAGATTGAACGGACGCAAAGTATCAGCAGAAGGTTGGTCAATGCCAGTAGCCATCTTCGTCACCAATGTAAAATTCACACATTCTACCGCAATAGACCCATCAGCACTCACCACACACACGCAACCGGTCAACTACTCAGTACTGTCACATTTTATAGCGCTTCAACCAACAAGTCAGAAGAGCAAGACGTGGAAGCAGAAAGAGGGAGAGAAGTCTAAAGACTGAAAAAGATGGCGATCAAAGAGTGTCGCCATGGAGATAAAATGGCGACCACAACACTGCAAGAGTAGCACGGAAAAAGAGAAGGGGAGAGAGAAAGAGAAAGACTAGTCTCCCCCTCTCCCTTCTCTTTTTCCGTGCTACTCTCTTTCCTAAAGAAAAACATTTTTTTCTCTATCCGAATTCGACCTCAATATTTCGAGTTTATGCATTGAAACATATGTACTTTCACACTTGGCGCACACATGATGAAAACTGCAAGGATCGTGGTGTTTGCTGTTTCTCTTCTCCTGCACTTCGACAAGCCATGTGGTCATCATCGTTGTACTCCTCCACCACCTCCTCCACCACCACCGGCTCCTCCTCCTCGTCATTTTCCTCCTCTTCGTCCTCCTCGCCCTAATCACCCAACATCGTCGTTGTCGTGGTTGTCGTCGTCGTCGTCGTTGTCGTCGTCGGTGTCGTCACTAGTGAAGGGACCTTCTCAGTTCCGCTCCAGAATTCGCTCTCCCTAGTCTCAGTAATGGTGCTCATGTTGCACAGGCTGTGAAGAAAGCTACATTATTTTTTGCTACATTATTTTTTGCAACGTTCTAATTTTCACTAGCTGAGTTGTTTTCCTTTTTTCATCGTGTATGAAATGGCAATGCTTCTCACGTCAGTATTGACGTAGCTTCATGGACTCATCTCTTGAGTAGCGCCATTTTCGAATGTGTATAACTAGGGTCCAGTCCGTGACTTTGAATTGGTGTATTACATAACTTCAAAATTGCAGATCTGCAGGAGCATCCCTTTAACCTGCATAGAAGCTACCTTCAATTTTGGTCAGACATTCTCGACTCCAACTTAGTTCACTGCAAGCATAGATAACAGTTTTTTTTATCTCTTGGTGAAGTCCACCTCCAGTTCAGCTCGTCAAAATAATCATAACAATGAATGCATGAACATAAAGCAAAAACACGCTTGCCCATCTTCTCTGGGAGATAAGACTCAACCTACGTTCACACTGGCCGGTGCGTTGATTCCAAGTAGCCCCTTGGTCACATTGACACTCGTACGAATTGCTCAATGGCCTGTTTATGCAAACATTGGAACCACATGGATTCGAACTGCAGTGATTGTCTGAAAATGTACAAAGAAGAGAGTCATTATTACCACCGCCAGGCCTGTAGGGACTGTGTGTCGTTCCTCCAGGAATAATTGATGTGTGTCCATGTGTGTGCGTGTGCGTGTGTGTGTCACAGGTCATTCAGGGCACGTCTATTTCCGATTATGGCCCAAATTCTCAACCTGGTTGATCGGGGGAAGCTCTTTGCTCTCCTTTCGCTCCAAGGCAGGGGATATGCACCTCTGCTTTATCAATTGGGTTCGAGGAGCAGTCAGGGTGACTTACGGCAAGACATGACCTTCCTTGTGGCCATTGATGCGGCAGAAGAATTCCTTCAGAGCGAAAAAATGCCAAAAAAAGTCTGAACTTCGTGACATGCAAGACAGACTTCATTTTCATTTGGCAAAAAGTGCGGCGCAAAATTGCGGATTGACAAACAATCAGCTTGTACACAGACGGCCAAGCCTGCTTTGTTGGGTGAAACCTTGATTGGCCGTTGGCTTTGGAGCTAGATCACGAGAGAGAGAAAAAAGCAGTTTTCCTTCTTTGTTTACAGACGAATTTCATCTGGCCAGGTAAGATCTCGCTCCACTACAACCCAGCCACTTTTAGTTCGTGCATGGTTGGACCAAGCCCCGAGAGCTGCATAAAAATCGCTCAACAAGATTGAGTTTCGAAGGACAACCTTCACTCCATATGCTCGCCGGCATGGATGTTCCATGGGGACTAAGAGCAAGAGCACTCAGCAGTACTATTAGTTGTTGGCTGGTGCATTCTCCCATTGCTTTATCAGATTTTCCTCATGCCTAAGCTTATCAGTGATCCACTGGCTGGGAAATTGATCTGTTCATGTCGGCATTTGTCTGGCTAACAACGAACGGCCCTGGCCAACCAAAGTGACATAAACCGTGAGCTGGTCAGACGAAGTGACATAAACCGTGAGCTGGTTGGTGATCTGGTTGGTGAGCTGGTCGGACAGCATAGTCTTTCGTTCGGCGCTAGTCTTTTCTTTGCTCACCACATGAAAATGAATTTTATCCTTTATCGATCGATCAATCTGCTTAGTTCCGCCCGGCGTCAACCTCAGCTCGCCTCTGCCGTACACATTAGGCAATTGAAAACGGATATGGATATGTGTGGGGAAAGCAACAGGTCACAGTGTGTTAAAAGTAATTACTCCGTACGCCTGGTCGAAGGACAGCTTCAAGCCATCTCCTCTCTATCAAAATACTGACCGATGTTGGTGGCTTTCATTTCATGCATCTAATCTACCATTACGTAGATTTCGGATACGCCGGAAGTGAATGTGGTCAAGGGCTGTTGGGCCCATAAGCCTGCGGTGATGATTCCTCGCGCCTGTGCAACTTGTTCATGTCAACTGAGCAGAACGATTTCTGGGTGTTGTGGTGAAGTCATATAGAAGATAAATCCTGACTTACATTCACACTGACTGGTGCGATGATTCCAAGTAGCCCCACGGTTACAAATACACTCAATCGATTTCCTTGGCCTGTTTATGCACATGGCATGAGAGCCGCATGGATTCGTTGCGCAGCGATTGTCTGAAAATGTACAAGGAAGAGAGTCACTATTCAGGTGAAGCGAGCAGAAGGGTGGTGTCTGGGTCTTATGCTGAAGTAATTTATTGCATATTCAAGATATGAAACATGGACCACAAGCCATTGCAAAGATCTCTCTCCAGCTCTGTTTCTCTCTCTCTCTCTCTATCTGTCTTTACCCATGGAATGCAGAAGTGGTGAAAGAGACTTATTTCATAAACACAAATTGAACGTTTGAGATGTTTCGTGTAGTTGGTGCTTACGGTCCAGGCAGATGGTACAGCAAGTACCCGGTGCCTTGTGATGTTGAACTTGAGGACAGTCCCCTAATGAGGGACATGCCAGTTTACCACAAAGCAACCTTCCGCTCTGTCAAAGGAGAAGAAAGAGAACAACATTGGAACAACTTGATGAGGTACTTCTCTTTTGATGGTTTGTCCCAATGTTCATCTGCCATCAAGTTAGATTGTTTGAATTGAGAACTTAGTGAATTGGCGAAATGCGTGTACATACATGGCAAGTGCATGGGAAGCATTTGTTAATGTCGAAAGGCCTGTACAGGATGGCCCCTTCAAGGTGTATTCTGCCAAGATACACGCACGATCTTGGAGGACGAGACGTTATCGGAGGTTCTGCAAGAAGAAAGAGAAGAAGGAAAAGAAGAAGGGAAGAAAATGAAGAAGAAGAAGAAGAAGAAGAAGAAGAAGAAGAAGAAGAAGAAGAAGAAGAAGAAGGAGAAGAAGAAGCTTGTTCTGACAGTGGCTTGCGGTAGAAAGTCCCTCTACACTGGCGTTTTTGGTTGTACTAGATGTGTAATTGACATGCTTTTTCTTATTTAGTACAACTTCAAGTCCCACTAGTCCGGAAGAAGAAGAAGAGGACGAGGAAGAGGAAGAGCAGGAGGAGGAGGAGGAAGAAGAAGAAGTATCCGAAGACATTCATTCAGAGTAGTGTCGTTCTCATTCGTTTTCATGTTTTCGTCTGTCCCAAATTTCTCTTTTTGCGTAGCATTTCGTTGTGTCTACTTTCTCTCTGGTTGTATTGTTCGTTCGACCTGGCTGTCAGTTTGAATAAAGTGTATTTTTGAAGAAGAAGAAGAAGAAGAAGAAGAAGAAGAAGAAGAAGAAGAAGAAGTATCGAGGTCGGAGTCTACAAACATGACTAGTTGTTATCTACATGTAAACACATGCATGTTGATGGTAGACTATCCATCCATACACAGGACATGTCCGGTCCGGATGCACATGTAGATCTGCATGCAAGCCGGTTGCCCGCCTCAGCCGCTCCGCGCGATCCGTATGTTCTGATCAGTTTCATGAGAGAAAAAAATGAGGCGGATGTTTTTTCTTCGTCCTCGGACCAAAAAGCTACGCGCGCGGGTGACGAGAAACAAAGAATTAAGAGCACATAGCCTAAATAAAAAAATAAAAAAAAAATAAAATGAAAAAACGAAACTTTAGGTTATTCGTGAAAACCTATATCTGTACACTGTTCATTATTATTATTATGATGTGGTGGGTCGAGTTTGGTTTTTCAACAAAATTTTCGAAGCCGCGACTTGACGCTTCACGGGCAGATCTCCTATCGTGATTATTCTAGGCTACTCGCTCATGCTGCTCAGTCGTTCCGTGAACCCATGCCGAGTGTTTGGGGTTGGAAGAACAGGGGTTATTCTGTCTATGTTTTCTATAAACCTGGTGCCGATATCGATGGTTGGTAGCGCTCGCTGTGCATGTGGTGAGTTTTCTTGCTTTGGTTGTCAGTTCAGTCCATAATCAATTTGCAATGTCCTTCATGTCTTTGCCTTACGCGGCGGCGTGGTACCAAAGGGCGTGGTACCAGAGGTCTTTTTTGAAATTTTCTATCGCTCTTTACCATGTTTACTTTACCACCTGAAGTTCGATCGGACTTCGGCATGACGATTTGCAAACGAGACTCTGCGGAAAAAGAAAGAGAGATTTTCCACGTGCAATTCTCTTTCAAGATTGACCCTTTTCTAAGGCCCTTTTGCGGGTCGGGCGACAATTTCCCGGCCTTTCGGGAGAGAAGAAAAAAATGATTCTGGCGTGTCTGCACCGTCTGCAGAGGTGGGATCAGCTTTATCAGGCGGATGTCACTTCATCCCAGATGAGATAAGATGGATTTCTGCCGATGCTGTTGTCCGTTGACGCTTTCCCCGTTTGGAATCAGCTTTCGGTTTATGGTAAGAACGATGAGGGGCGCACGAAGGAAAAGTTGGAAAATGGCCGCTTGCGGTAAACTGAAGGTTGGCTGGGATTTCCAGTGGTGTGAGTCGTTGACGAGTCAGGATCGATGCGTCAGAAGTGAGCTCACCTCCGAAGTAACAGCCACCGACTTGCCCTTTTCTAATCTCGTAGCGCCGATTCATCGAGGAGAAGGTTCCCTTTCCACCTTCGCCTTCTGTGTTTGTGCGTGGTCGTTTCGCCTAATTTTTCGGAGGGGTTAATGTGCCATTCCCAAGTGAAGCCTGGGACTGTTGATTTCAGTTTTTGCCTGCTCAAGTGAGGGCTGCAGCGGTAGAGAGAGAGAGAGAGAGAAAAGAGATGGATAGATAGATTTCTTTTAAGAGCGATTTTCTTTTCGTCTTGCTTAGCCCATATAGTCTGCCACCCCACCACAGTTTTATGTCTCTTTGAGTATAGCCGTATCTCTCTTACTTAGCGTCTTAACCCGTTTGTTCTTTAGTTACGTTTTGTTTTCCTTGCTCTTGCGTTTTGTTGCATTTTTTCTCTCTTGCGATAGATAGAAAGATAGAGGTAAAGAGAAAAAGATAGAGAGAGAGAGAGAGAGAGAGTGATATAGACAGATAGAGATAGTTACAGAGATAGAGAGAGATAAGAGAGAGAGAGAGAGAGGGAGAGAAAGAGAGAGAGAGAGAGAGAGAGAGATAGACAGAGAGAGAGAGAGAAAGAGATAGATAGATAGATGGATAGATAGATAGAGAGAGAGAGAGAGAAAGAGAAAGAAAGAGAGAGAGAGAGAGAGAGAGAGAGAGAGAGAGAGAGAGAGAGAGAGAGAGAGAGAGAGA
>JAOWAR010157402.1:0-10760 GCA_028571005.1 Clathrina lutea
AGGCATTGGTGTGCGCTGTAGAGCGATCTACATCATCGTTCCTATAGGAACGATTTTTGACTGGCTGGCTGGTAAAGAGTTAATTATGGCAGAAGCGTCCAAAAGGCACCATTTCAATAACCAGCCAATTCTTCAGGTACCTTGTGGTTCTCTCAAATTTGTCTGGCAAAATGACAATGGTGTATACTCAGAGACACTCGCTTATCTCCATTATTTGAGAAATGGATCTGACTTCGGGTGGGGAGGGTTTCAATACAGACAGTGACTCCGTGGGAAATGAAGAGTGTTTGACGGATATTGCAAGTCTTGGAAGAAAACAGATTTAATGTCTCAACAACAAAAGGAAGGAAAAGGTGCAGGGAAGGATGGTCTTATAATGAGAGCTCTTTCCTCCAAAACCACACAATGCAGAAGAGTATTTCACCATTGAAACAGGGCTAAGATTGACCCTCAACATCCCGTTAACGACTCACCGCTTGACAAACTTCCTCAGGACCGAAGTTTCTTCTTTCTGCTGTGAAACAGTGGCTGATGCCGCTGGATCAGTCCTGCATCAATAGAGAGAGACAGAGAGAGAGAGAAAGGGACAAATAGAAGAGTAAACTTAAAACAAGCACACTCAAACTTACTGGCAATGAGAAACCTGTGGTGAGACCTGACTGGCTTCACGTTATTACAGAGTAGAACAGTAACCTTACTCAGCCCATCTACCAAATGTTTATTTAAGCCATATGCAACAAGGCAGTAAATCAATGTTGCATCATCATTACAGCGTGCATACATACCACACTTCAAGTTTGACGTGCTCACTGTCTGCGCTTGTAATTGGACTGCAGAAGGAAGGGCAGGCAGAACATGATCAAACTAATCTACAGAGACGGGATACAGTCTGTTCACAAATCAAACTAATCTACAGAGATGCTATCACAGCGATCCTTGACAGGCATCCCTTGCATACTAATGAGGTCGTCATGTCTAAAGCTGCTTTGACCATGCTGCATTTGAGGTGGGAAAACTCACTTCCTGTTCGGTTTTTCCCAGCTATTTGATACTTTTTCGGACATATGAGATCTTCTGGGTCTGGAAGTGTCTTGTTTTCCATGTCTTGGGCCATTTACCTCGAGACTTTGGTAGTAAACCAAAAGGGGCGCACGGGGTAAAGAAGGGGCTAGCGGTGTATGTATGGAGGAAGATGTTGACAGCAGCGGAGGAGCAGCTTTGTCACATCAAGTGGCGCGGTTCATTATCTTGAACTACATCACGCCTGGCTAAATACCCGCGAAACCATCACAGCGCACCTGTGGTATATTTTTCATGGCATATGAAGCACGCGCTCCCCTTTCTCGTTGCAGCTTTCAGCTGTGCTTGGATTTTCTCCGCTTCTCGTCTGCTTCCAAAACGAATTTATTCTCTGGGAAGTGTTTGTCGTGATCATTTGCGTGTTCAGGTACGTACCTGCCCGCGTCCACTTCACTCGGAGCTACATTAGTGTTCCCCTGAGATCTGCATCCGTGGGCGTGTTTACCTTCCGATTTGCCCATGCCCGGAAAATGCCAGCAGACGTTACGCTTGACACAAATAACATGGACCGAACTGAATCGAGCAAGGCGCAAAGATACGCATTTTCCCGGGCTACCAAGCCAAGGGCAGGTATAGAAATGCAACCGGGCGAGATCGTGCCTACTGTGAAATTTTCGAAAGCCTGCAACGCATACTCGTCTTTCAGTGCTCGTGGCTTAATTACGCAGTGCACCATTGCCTTTTTGGTCATGCACCACGATCGCCTTCTACTGAAATTTTTCGACACCTGTAGCCTAAAAGCACTTTTGGAACATCAAAAAGCAGCCTAAGAATCGCTGTGTATACAGTCTGTTCACAAATCGACAGGCTGACTTTAATCAGGGCACTTAGCCGTGCCAGTCACTGAACATGTCCAAACTGTTAGTTTGATGAGGTCATTGCCGAGGGACTCCAGATCAAGCTACTCACAACAAGAAGTCTTCGTTCCATTCAGGGTTGCTGGAGTTGACGCAGGTCTCTGTTTTCCGGTCAACTTCTCCGCTTCCTTCGCCAGAGTGGTTCCCACCACCGAGATGGAGACGGCAATATGTGCTGAAGCCTGCGGTAATATGAATGCAGTGCGTGGCTACGTGAGAGAAGCTTAAACTGGACTGAAGACAAACAAAAAGAATCATATAAATTGTGCCAATAAATTGAACTTCTTTTGGCCATCAATGTGAAAAAATGCTGCTCTAAGCTAGTTACTAGATGTCACTGGTTTGATCGAAATACTTTCAACTATGGAAAAGTGACATATAACCTAGCGTAACCATGAGCTGCAACCTCGCCATCAGGATGGGAAAACCACACAGAGCGGCTGCCCACCTGATGTAGCATCCGAAAGGTTCCTTGCCCTGATGACTGAAGCAAGAAAAAAGGAAAGAAGAGACGAAGACTCATTGAGAAGGATACACACACAGCCAGCATGGTGCAATCCGTTCGTTGTCGAGCGGATGCAAGTATGCCGCTTAGTGGCGGAGCAATAAAATTTCAACCAGTTAGTCTTCTTGGGAGAACTGCCTTACCTTTTACGCACAGAGAGTGACTTGGCACCTGCCAGATAAATTCAATCAAAATTTGCAAAAGGGAAAACAAAAAGAGCAATCCGGTAAAACTTCTTCGCAGGAAAAAAAAGTGATCGTCACAAACGAGTCCCTAGAAAATGTTCCAAATACGGCAGGGTGAAGGAACTCTCTTTTCTTAGCAAAAATATCACCACACCTCAGTGTGTGTGCTGTTCTGCATATTAAATCGGAGATTGCCTTACCTCGCCAGAGACTGAGGATAGCAGGTTGTTTGCGTGGGATTTTTTCATGTTCAAAGCCTGAAAAAGAGACCATAGCATGTGAAAATGTTTCCATGCTCTGGATCCAGACGGTGCTTAGAGGAATGGCTACTGTTAGAGAAGAAAGACAATGAGTGGCATAATTTTGAAAACAGAAAAAAAGGATTATCCGAAGCACAAAGAGCCAAACTGCAGAATACTGGAGACAATATGGCGAAAACTGGCCTAAGACTTTGGAACAAAGTGAGTGAAGACAAACGAATCTGGCACATACATGATGCTCATTTCCAGCAGACACACAAAGCAATTTGCAATACAAAAGAAGAACAACAAACAGGCTTTTTTTACACACAGAGTTGGTTGCTTTTTGAGGCTTCTTGATCCTCTCTTCACTGGACATTTGTGGCCGCAGGGCTGAATTTTTTTGTAAACTATGCGCACAACAGCGATAAAATAGGATGTGCGGGGAATTCTTCTTCGGATTCATCTCCAGAATGCACAACCAACCGGCAAACCCATATACCATACTAGTCTCTACTATCCCACCTTGGAAACTCATTATCCCACCTTGGAAACTCATTTTTGATACCCTTCCCTCCTAGTGTGCTCGTTGGACTTTCCTTACCTTACACGCAAAGTCGAAAAGTTCCTTTTTATTTGGAACTGGCCTCTCTGTGCTGCACGCTCCGACTCCAAACAGTGTAGCTCTGACCACCTCGCAAAAACATCGATCAAGCTAAGTTGAGGTAAAGGGCACACAAAGAGGGTCGATGACATGATGCAGGGAAATTTGAAATGACATCAGCTGTTCATGTCAGCAAGGCGCATACCAACTTTGCCCTTTTAGGTGGTGTTTGGGTGCATGTTTTTTGTCTGCGTGTGTGTGTTAAAGAATTTTGTATAGATGGACTACGATGAAAGGTGAAATGCGATTTGGTTGTCAGTATGCAAAACAAAAAAATAAAGAGCAGCAGAAGGCCCGTTTCATCAGTTGAGGCGTTGTCATCTCGATACAAGAAAAAAATCCTATAAGAAACCTAGACATTTCTATGCCATCTGTTTCGGGACCTATCTCAAGACAGGATGGGGCAGTAAGAGATGACAACGGGCCCAAGGGCCGTACAGAGTAAGCAAAAAGAGGTAAGAAAAAAGGATGAGAAGAGGTGAGAAAAAAATTGAGAAGAGAAGAGTGTGTAACCATGTGTGTGTGTGTGTGTGTGTCTGTGTGTGTGTGTGTGTGTGTGTGTCTGTGTCTGTGTGTCTGTGTCCAAAATTGATGTAAAACATTGTCAGACCAGAGGGAAAGGTGAACTGTGACTCTATCGTCAGTGAGCAAGATAGAAAGTTACAGTAGCAGCAGAAGGCAAGTTTCATCATTTGAGTCACCGTCATCCTAATACAAGAAATATCCTACAAGAAACCTAGACAGGTCTATGCCCACCTATCTGTGCGTGTGTGTGTGTGTGTGTGTGTGTGTGTGTGTGTGTGTGCGTGTGTGCGTGTGTGTGTGCATGCGCGTGCATGTGTGTGGAGGGGGTTTAGTGGGAATACATTTCAGCTGATTATAAAGTAATAGGAGAAGCATAGCAAGCTTCCTCAACTTCTCCATGTGCCATGTCTAGGTGTACATGAGATGTTAGTGCAAAGAGTGACCATCCCTGAGGGGTGAAAGACAAGACTGAATTGAAGCCTGAGATCATGCAGCACACGACAGAAAGAAAAAAAAAGAACATCCCATTTATGGAGGAATGTGGCGAGATTATCCTTATCATGCAGGAGCAGTTAGACAGTGATCAGGAACTGAAGCCTGATATCACAGTATTTGTACTATTTGTCTTTGAAGAGAACTGTATGACCCATACTGGACATACATTGATGACGTGTCTGGCACTTTTTGTGACGCCTGCAGAATTATTATGTGTACAGCACTGATCATTTCTTTTAAACTTCAGTCAACGATTAGACACCTTTAGCAAAAAAACGTTTTATGTTATTTTATCGTGATTTCATCACCGAGTGGCGAAATAGCGTGAAATGCACACCGTTTTCACGATGCAGCGCCGATTTATTGTGAAACGATACAATACGATACAATTATCGGATGGCAAAAATGGCACACCTTTAGCAAATAGCATTGAACGCTATTTTGTCATAAAGTGCAAATTACTTGTCTAATTTTTAACATTTCACCTTGGAAATTGGCAGGGAAATGAAAAAATGCAAAACTCTGTTGGTGAATGGTGAGGGGAGAAGGGATGATTCATCTGAGCAATGTTGGAAAGTGGAAGAGCATGAAATTCACTCATCGACAAACCACACCAACCTCTGATCAGTGTGCCTTAGTGAATGTATGCACGCGGACTGTGTATGCATGCGTACTGTGCATGCATGCATGTGCGTGCGCGCACGTGCATGCGAGCGTGTGTCTAGTAGTACTTCGTATATCGCAAGGCCTTGTCTGGCCGTTTATTTACAAGTAAGTATCCCTGCATACAAAGCCCCACCGACAATCCAAGCGTTGCATAATTCTAGACAGCTCCCCAAAGAGCTACTACACCAGATAATAGCATCCTTACACGTTAAAGCGATCAATCAATACTTTGACTCCAATAATTAGAATTGAAGCTCACGCCAAGCAAAGTCTCGCAGGCGCCAACGGTATCAAGGAATCACTAACGGTGGTCGAACAATCCACTTATATTTTACTGCTGGTTTTTGGATGATCATCCGATCTGCAGAGTAACTATATGATTTCCAGGGAAATCATGCATACCTCTTTTCCGGACACGAAGGACAGACCTCCCGCTGCGCCTGGCTCAAAAGGCCCCGTCTTGGCAGCCGCTCTCAGCTGACCCACCCTTAGCGACATCATAGCGGAGCGTCGAGAACCACGGTGAGCTGGGGGTGTAGAGATTAGTGATGGCCGTACGTCAGAGGAGGAGGCGCATCTCTGCAGGCAAAGCCACTGCAGCTAAAGCATGCGCGCATGTCTAGAAAGTGCTACCAGAGCAGACACGTGGTAATACCTTTAACGTCTTCGAAGCTCACCTTCGACCAAGAACAGCGGTGTTTTGCTATTCGAGTCTTGAGTCCACCGGGAAAGAGTTGACGCAGGTGAGAGCGATCAAGCGGAACGAGGCAGAGGGAAGGAAAATCCAACGAGGAGAACTCGGCGAACGGATGCTCGGTGCAGGCTTGATCTGTGCACAGGGCGATGCAGCCGTGCGTAAGGCCAAGCACTGGCTGCGGAAGGCTGGCAGTCTGGCCTTCGGGCAGTGTTGACATTGGCTTGGGGTCCGAACGGAGCTCAGTGGTTTTGAGCGGAGCGTTGCGCGTCCACGCTGCAGGCCATACCGCGGTAAGGCTGTGGTTAAGACAGCCCCGCTTGCCCTCGAGACCGGCCCTGAACAACACTGTCTCAATCGCGATCCTCAGGCGGGATGAAGCTTTTGAAAACTAGGCAGGAAAAACCGTGGCCATGCCCGAGCTACGGGAGAAGCCCTTCACTCTGCGAACAATGAAAGGCTTCGGTGTGTAAGGCGAATGCTCGAACTCCATGGCCAGCTCCAGCAGGCGTTTCCCAGTAGCCTTGCCTTTTTTGCCCGGTGGTGGCAAAACTCTAAATCACCACGGCTTTGAGTTCTCAACTAACCGTGGTTCTGGTAGTGACGTACTTGAAGAGCCCTACTCTGCCTGTAGCATGCCACTAGTAATGAATTAAGATCTGGTCCGCTTTACTGGCAGATCTGTCATGCGCGCGCACGTCGACACTGATATGCGTATTTCCGATATATACATGTATGCAGCTTGCCTTTAGTGAACGATAGTTACGATTCTGATCGCTTGCAGCTGTATCCTCGAGCTAGTGGCGCCGGCAACCGCCGATGTTACTTTTGAACTAGCCAAATCCTAAAGCATGGAGATGCAGTGCCTTGCTTTCCGCGCTTCTCAAAGTTATCCTTTTCATAGGTGAGCAGTGATTTCCCTTGTTGTCCAACTGAGCAATTTGCTTCGTCAATGGCGGATTTAGTACTTGGAGCGGATAGGACAACGCAGAGGAATTTTTCTACTATTTCTGGTTAAAGAGGTTAATTATTACTGAGGCACCGGGCACCACTGAGGTTAGACCAGACCTCAGCATTTTGTATGGCTATAATTTCTCCGAGAAAAGCCCGGGAATTTCGTCACTCTTCCAGTGCTTCACAAGAACAAAAATGAAAAAAAAACACCTTTATATTCTTGCTTGGTTGCACGTCGAATTAGATCTACGAGGTCATCACTTGGTTAGTGCCAGCTGTTTCTGTGTGAGTTCTCACCTGAAAACGGTGCATAGAAAGTAGATCTACGCACCAGTACCACACGAACTGCTTCACTGCCTGCTTGATAACAATATCTTCTCACGCGATGATTTAGGACTCTTCAAACAAGTACGTAGCCTGGCAATGGGGAATCGTCTTAGCGAGACACTCGTCATCCTGTGCCTTGATCGATTTAAACGGCTCGCTATCTACAAAGAGCTTAAGCCGACACCTACTTTGTATGTTCGGTATGATGACGACGTCGGAACAGTCATTAACAACACGCTGGAAGCCAAGAACGCTGCATCGTTGTCCACGTTTTGTGTTTGTATAAATTCAATCTTTGACTCAATTTATTTCTTCCATGGGTCACATCTCTTCTTTCCAAACTGATAAAATGTCCAACTTCAATCATTGTTGGAAAGAACCTGACGTTTTCTAATCCAAGTTTGGTCAAAAGTAGTATCGCGATTGACCTAAACTAAAGGTCTAGATCTGTGCAAGACTCACATACGCATGCACAGGGCCGGTCGCCTAGCGACAGCCGAGATAAAGAAACGTCGTGCCCAATCTATGGCCCATACACGGGCCACTCGTGATCAATTTCACAGCAAAAGTTATCCAAAGTAGGTAGCTTTAAAATCGCTCAACTCAACAAATGAGATGTAACTTTATTGATATAAGCGAGAAGGAACGCTACAAATACATGAGAATACACAATACGCACAAGATGAGAAATAGATGGATGCACAGGACACAATAATAATAATAAAACAGTAGAAGAAAAAAGAATAACACGAGGAACAACATGGAAAGACAAAGAAGAGAAGGCCAAGAAAAGAGAACACACTGAGAATCACAAATAACAAAAAAACACCACATAGCAAAGCTACCTACAAAACTGTCAAGCTGGGAGATCCCAGGTAGGAATATCCTCGGCCAAAGTCAGATGGGTACGGACCAGCATCGCGTTGTATGTCCACAACAATACTGACAACTGCTCCGCCGGGTTCTGGAGAGCTCGGCCAGTAAAAATTCCTGTATCAGTCAGTGTGGCACGGCTTGCAATGAGGCGGAGGGTGGACCACGACGAAGAGGCCCTCACCCTAAATGACTCTACTACGAGAGGAAAAAAGTCTCCCCCACTGGCATGAACGTCAGCCTCATGTAGCGCATCTTTGGCCACCAACCGGGCTTCCGCTGCAGCACCGGGTGCTCTGCAGCTTGTGTCAGAAACGCTGGCTGCATCGTGTTGCGCACGGTGATATCAAAGTATGCTGGCCGGCTGTTCTTGAATGAAGGGTGGAATACATCCGCAGGCCACGACTGTCGGTCGCCCCTGCAGCGCTGCTCCATGCGCACTTCTGAGCTGTCATTGGCATGGACAGAGCATGGTAGAAAACTTTCCGGAGAGCATCATGCCGCTTGATGCGTAGCGGACCGTGTCCACATCCGAGAACATGATCCCCAAAAGGGTCCAACAACTGGCAGCACACACAACGCTGACGAGAAGGGTCACCAGGGAAAGCGGGGACGCCAAGCCACAGACGCAATGTTAGTACAAACTCGTGTCGCAACGTGGTGAGGCCAAGAGAAGGGGATGGAATTGCCTGCAACTATGCCGTGGCATGAGGAGCTGCACACGCAGTGAGGCGCGCCTTGTCCCGTAGTGATCTGTCAGCACGATGTTGCTCGTAACGGTGATCATCAACGGCCACTTGTAGGATGTGCTGTCCAGCACTGTGAAGGTCAAGGTCAAGGTCCTCATGCGACACTCCTGAAAGACGGAAGGCATTTCACGCCGCCTCTTCATCAGGCAAAACCATGATTGTTCCCTGGCCGACACTCTGTAATCGACAGCATAGATCTCGAGACAAGTTGCAGGAGCCCAAAAAAGCGGCTGGACGAGCAACAAGGGACTCACGAAGGCCCAACCCACCCAGTCGACGAGGTAGCGTCGCTTGAAACCATGCACTCGCTGGGATAGATGTATGGGTTATCCGCCCCAGTGAGCACGGAAACCTTCGTCAAACTTTGTCCATTGGGCTGTGGCCAATGGGGTAGGAACTGTCCTGAGGAGGTGGTTGACCTTACACAGAGGTAGGCAGCTCCTGAGGAGGTGAAGCGCTGTTTGAGGGTCATCCAAGCCTGTGAGGTGGTCTTGAGCAGCCAGCACTTTTGAGACCCGGCGTCCAACAGCAGCCGAAATGAACTGTGCTGACCCGGTGACTTGGGAGCCCAGCAGCTCAATGCCATCCTGCTGCTGTCCTGCATGGGCGAAGCACAGCAGTTGGGAAGTCTTGAAAGCATTGGTTGCCAGACGGCCAGTAAACCTCGCTCTTGGGTAGATTGACATGTATGCCAAACTGTGGCCCATCTGCCATCAACTGGTGAAGAATGCGGTGAACAATGTGGGAGACCGACCAATGTATCATCATCGAGGTACCAGAAACATAACGACAGGTCCTCTTTGCCATCAATCCTATCCCAGAGCTCCAGGACCGTCAGAGAGAACAAGACTGGGCCCAGAGGCTCCCCCTGCTAGACACCAGCGGTGGAGAGAACCCGTGTGTGCCAAAGCGAAGTTCTGCTGCTGAGTTGTATGACCAGTGGACCCATGCGTAGAGCTCTGGAAGATAATGCCGAACACGATCCAAGAAAGAAGTGCGGCTGCACTCGTTAAATGCGTTGGTCATGTCCACTTTTACACAGCAGAGGTCCTCGTTCTCACCATGGTTTTCTATGAAAGCCCACAATGTATGGACGGCTGCCTCCAAGCCACCATGGACACCCACACCAACCTGGCCATAAGGCAGGAACAAATCTGGTAAGCGGGGCTTGACAGCTGAGCAACCTAAGCGGCTGACAATGCGCCTAAGCACTTCGCCCACTGCTACCGGACGCAGGCCAACTGCAGGCTTCTTCAATGCAGTGAGTGGCGCTCCCATCAACCATGGCGAAATTCGCCGATCCGCTCGGCCAGACAACAAGGTATTCGTGAGACGGGTGAGCTTAGCTAGGCGGTTGGTCGCAGCTGGGATCGTTGTGCCTTTGATGGCATCCAACAGATGCTGTGCCCGAAGTTTAGACTTGCCAGGAGATGAACCCGGGGGAAGGAACCCAGAGAGGCCATAACTTGAATGGTACCTACCACTGAGGGAGGTGGACCCTCCGCTGAACAGTTTGGTAATTCATGTGCAGGATGACACCGCTGCATTTCTTCAAGGGCAACGGGGTCAGACGGCGAGGCTGTGCCGATGGAGCCAAGAGGCTGCATAGTATCTCTATAGCGGCCCTCAGCAGCCAAACGAAGGGCCCGCCGAGCATTGGCTTTGGCTACTGCCTCTGCCCCACAGCTAGCTTGTCGTGGACGGCCACCTTCCCGTGCTTCACACCACAAAGCAACCAAATCTCCTCGCTGCCAACGTCGAAAACGGTTAGCGATGGTTGCACCAACCACATATCGCTTTTCCGGCCCCAACGCGGAGGAAAGCGGAGTGTAGCTTTGGATAGCAGCATAAGTCGGACAAAACCCCATATTCTACACCAGTTACATCCGTTCTTCACTTGAGTATGCTTCAGTTGTGTGGTCCGGCCTGTCTGCATCCTGCTCTCGA
>JAOWAR010157413.1:0-10759 GCA_028571005.1 Clathrina lutea
GGTCTTCAATGATTATGAAGAATGCTATTGGGACCCCTGCCTGATTAACCTCTTGACTTTGACCGTTAAAAAAGCTAAGCCCACAAATGAATAGTGAAGTCTTTCGCCCAGAAAACACTAACCAGCTCACCTCAGCTCCTTGAAAGTATGCATACTGGACTGTTTTTGTTTTAGCCTACCGATAAGTATACCCTTCTTTCGCCTAGTGACTTAGTTCAAGCAGATTTCAGTTTGAAAGTGGGACATATTGGGGGAGGAAAGTTCACTCGACCGGCCGGGTCTTCAGGGACAGGAGTTCAAACTTTCGTTTCTCAAAACTACGATTTTGCCGCAATTAATGTTAGTTCATTCCTTAGTCATTTACAGCCCGATCGACTCCAAATTTTTAAGACTTGGCCTTTGTCAACAAGGCTTCATTTCGTTTTGCTTCCTTCTTGAATTATTGCTTGGGACACTGGACCGAAGTGGGCCTTGTTACGCCACTCGAAAGAAGTCAATTTTATCCTTTTGCCTTGCGACCTTTTAAGAGAAAAAATTCTTTTTCTTGTCCCTTTTAGCTTGCTTCCTGCAAAAATGGTGCTGATACCACACAAAAACTCTGAAGTGAACAAACATTGTTTGGGCGCCATTTTTGTTTCAACCATAACTCCAAGACGATGAGATGATGAGGAGTTTTCATGGGGAGTTTTTTGGCTTGTCTTTTAGTGAAAGCAAAATTGCCCATGCCTCAAAGGTAGGGTCCAGGGGTGACCCGATCCATGATTTTGAAATCGTGAAATACAAGAATTCAAAGTCGCGGATTATGCACGTTCGAAAATGACGCGAGTCGAGAGCTCAGCCCACATGAAGTAATATCTACGCATGTGCGAAGCATTGCCATTTCGTACAAGAAGAAAAAAGACGACTCACTGGTGACGATGCCGGAAAAGAGTGTGCAAAAATCCATGCAGCTTTCTTCGTTCAATGGGGAACATGAGTACCCGTGCTGAGACCGGGGAGAGCAAATCCTGGAGCGAAGATCCCTTCACTGTCCGCGACGATGACGACAACGATCGAGCAGGAAGAGGAGGAGGAGGAAGACGTGGAGGAGAAGGATCTGAGACAACAACGAAGATATGGCTTGTCGAATTGCAGGAGAAGGGAAAAGCAAACACCACCGCCCTTGTCGTTTCGATCACACATTCGCGTCCGGCGTGAACCGTGATTACTGCTCAAACCAACACCACGCTACCAAGCAAAGATTTGGCCATATAGCTCTGCTTTCGTTCTGGCTCCTCAGTGGCCTCGCAGAAAAAGAACAGAAATAACTGGAAACAAGTGAATAAATAACAGGGATAGTGTTGAAGGTGCTGAAGGTGATAACAACTAAGTGAGAACTCAATGAATAGGTGAACAATTGCGTGACAACTAAAAGTGAAGGGGTGACAATAATAACACATTTCCTAACACAACACACAGTGGACACGGATTGCTTTTAAGAGAACAGGTGTAATGACGCGACAAACTTCATCTGCTTGCACAACGTTGGCTTGAGATTCTTGATGTAAATTGGTTCAAGTATATCTGGAATGGTATGGCTGCGTGCCTTGGCGATGACTTTAAAAGAACTCCTGTCGAACGAGTCCATGCATTCTGTGCTTGACAACAGATGTTGGCCAATAGCAGAATCAGGGGGCTTGGCGCGTTGTTTAGTGCGCAACGAGGCAGGAACATGTTGTCCGATCCTTGTTTCCAGTCGTTGGATCATTTAACCAACATACCGGTCGCCGCACCGGCACTCAAATAGGTAGATCACCTTGGATGTAAGATGGGAAGGTAAACGATCCTTGTGGTTTAAACGAAAGATTGGGCGTGACACGAAGATGATGTTGACGTCACATGTCCAGTAAACTGGTTGGATTGTGCACTTGATTCTTTTCTCAAATACTTCAGAAATGTTGTCTCCTTTCCAAGGAAGCCGCAGGTATACTGGGCAACGTCTTGGGCCTTGGACTGGCTCTTTCTCAGATGTCGCACGGCTTTTGTTGCTATTCACTACATGGGCCGGATATCCATTGCGGTCCAGAATCCAGAATCTCACGTACCTGTTTCAATTCCCCTTCCATTTTGTCAGGAGAGCAGATCTTCAAAGCAGCATGGTAGAGACAGAAACAGTTCCTTCTCTCCATGAACAAAAAGACGTTGCAGCTGGAGCACTTGACTTGACACTTGCTCTCAACGTGGTCAACTCTGTAGCAGTAGCGGCAGTTTCTCCTCATGTCCATAGCTTGTGGCAGGTGGCTGACTGGTGGTAGGAGGTTTTGTGCAGTACAAGGTGGTCTGTACATCGGCACAAGTTCTTCTTCTCCAATTTCAGCTAACTGGCGGATAAGAGCAAGTCGAAAGGTTTCCTGATCGTACGTACATGGCCTTTGCAGCTCTTCAGGGTTTTCCTTCCGGCATTCATTGAAAAGGGTAAGGCCATTGAGCACAGCAACCTCGATTATATCATACAAAATGCCTTCCAATGCTTCGCAGCTCGTCTCTCGATGTGAAACGCAGCCGTACGTTGGTGAAAAACATCGACACCGCCCATTCCGTGATTGTAATTTCGAATGACCTGTGGATGCCTTACTTGAAGCTGCACGTGTTGCCCGGGCTTGTGTGTCTGCTGGTAAGGACAAAATTTGTCGCTTTATGAACACTGCTGATCATGGTGACTACCTTGCGGGTATGTAGACAAAGAGTACAGTGTATTGCTGTAACGAACATAACGCACGTCACCACGGGCGGTGTTTCGTTGAAAGTTCTTTACATTTTTTTGTGGTGACAAGCATACGCGGCTAGCAACGCCGTTTAAGGTCCCAGGCACCTATTTTTTTAGTGTCGCGGGACCCATAGCTTAAACGCGGTCCTCAACCACCTTACAGTTTGGCCGCAAGGCTGGACATGATCATAAAACGGCTTACAAACACACTCTCAATCATGACTGGAAGATGATCAGAGGAGCTTAGAGGTGGGCATAGTAGAGTTCCAGTGTGTTCGTAAATGACAAAGTCCAGAAAACTTCCTGGGATACCATTATGATTGAGATGAGTAGGCTCAACAGAAATTTGATGAAGGTCGAGACTGTCCAGCAAGTCTTTCAAAGCTACTCCATTTCGGTTAGAAGGATCGCTTCTGTACCATGTAGTGTGTTTCGCATTGAAGTCGCCAAGCAAGATGAATGGATGATCCGCAATTCGCTGTAAGATCAGCTCAAGCTGTGAATAAAAGGTGGAATTTGCTTGCGGTGGTCGATAACAGCAACCCACTAAAATGGACGATTTACCCATTCCAAATATTTCTACCCAAATTCATTCAATATCATCACTTTCCACAGTCCAGGATATCCCTAGATCCAGGGACGGGCGAGTTACCATGGAAAAATGGCGTCTGAACGACCTTGTATACCCGCAAATGCGACAGCCATTCCATTTTGGTATACAGCACGGCAGGATGAGTTGGTGGACTGTCGGGGACTATGCAGGCTTGACACGCACAGTAGAGGTATTCTGACGGCCATCATCGTTTAGCTGAGGTTATTTTCTTTCTTTTGCCGTACGATTTTAAAATCCACCGTGTCATTCCGGAGATATGAGTTACGAACTCCTTCCTCCCGGGATGCTGTCAAGTTCATTATTCGTCCTGGGTTGTACCACGACTGGTACGCTCCTGACCATGGATCTTTGCAACAAGGCTCTTCTTTCTCGCCTCTCCGAACTGGACGGTAAACTGGACATGGTGGTGATTGCCACCTGTAGTGTTTTGTCCTTGTTTTTTTTTTTTGTCTTGGTCTTGATATGTAGTTCTAGCTCAGGCTTGCTGTAGACGAGGAAACATGCACTTGATTGAATTGATTTCCTGTTGCTGCTTTTGATAAGTTTTTTTCTTCTCATCTTTTTTCAATGCGATCTCTCCTTACTTGGTCTTGGTCTTCGTGTTTCGTTCAATCACAGCTCCGATGTTGACTCGAGAGAGAAAACTGGATTTGATTGAATTAGACAGAAAAAGCTTTTAATTGAATGAGAAAGAGAAAAAGTTTATTTTATTTCAATTTCGAGGAAAACGGGAGTTAGATTGAAGAATGGATTGCGTATTTTCGTTCAGCTTGCAAGGCATCCTCACCATTGTGGGTGTTTTGATCTTACTATGCTTTGCGAGGTAGAGCCTTCCGGATAATTGAGCGGAAGCGGACAATCGAGAGCCTTCGATCGACGGAGAAGTCTGAGAACCTTCGATCGACAGAGAAGCCAGAAGACTTTGAGAGCCGAAGGATTTCTTTTCGAAGAAGGTAGAGCTTCGGTTGGAGAACGGAGGATTTCTTTTCGAGGTAGAGCCTTCCGGATAATTGACCGGAAGAGGGAGGATTTCTTGAAGCTTCGGTCGGAGATCGGGACTGATTTCTTTTCGAAGAAGGTAGAGCTTCGATTGGAGATGGAAGATTTCTTCAGTTTGAATCTTCGATCAACGGAGAAGCCACAAGACTTTGAGAGCCGAAGGATTTCTTCACTTTGGATCGACGGGGAAACAGGGTTATGGAGAACGGATTTCTTTTACTGAATTCTCGATAAAGGCTTTGAGTATTTCGATTGGGGTGTTGTGTCGAGTACCTTGCCGAGAGTTTTTGCCGAGTACCTTGCCGAGAGACAAAGAGAGAGAGTCAACTGATTTGTCGAAGGAGTTTTGTCGAGAGTCGAGAGAGAGTGATTTGCCGAGAGAGAGAGAGTGTGGAGAAAGAGTGAGAGAGAGTACCTTGACGAGTGTTTTGCTGAGATTCAAAGGAGTTTTGTCGAGAGCCGAGAGAGAGAGCGATTTGCCGAGAGAGAGAGTGTGGAGAGAGAGAGTGAGAGAGAGTACCTTGACGAGTGTTTTGCCGAGATTCGAAGGAGTTTTGCCGAGAGTCGAGACAGAGAGTGTGGAGAGAGAGTGAGAGAGGGTACCTTGACGAGTGATTTACTGAGAGTCGAAGGAGTTTTGCGAAGTTTTTACCCAGAGTCGAAGGAGTTTTGCCGTGTGTAGAGAGAGAACGATTTGCCGACGGAGAATGAGAGAGTACCTTGACGAGTGAGATGGGCAGCGGGGTTATTTTCGAGAAAGACTCGAATTCGGAGATGGGAGAATGCGGGAATTGTTTTGGAGCGAGGAAAGCGGGATATTTTTTTCGAGCGAGGAATGCGGGGCTATTTTCGGGGTAGCAGAGAATTCGGAGATCGAGGATTGCGGGATTATTTTCGGAGTAGCAGAGAATTTCCGTTAGCTTCAAACGTCATCAAAAGTAAATCGGAGAATTTCCGTTACTTTTAAACTTGAATTATTTCCCTTAGCTTCAAAGTATTGAAACCTGCGTGACACACACTTGACGGTTAGGATGCGGAAAATAGAGGGTACACAAAAGACGGTTAGGATACGCATGATGTCATAGTGCGCATGTGCATGGTCACGTGATCCATTGCTAAGGAGTCGCGTGATCCTTTGCTAAGGATTACGTCATAGCGATTATCTCATAGGACTGCGTCACAGTGATGATGTCACAGTGACGTCAGAGCCCCTAGCAACAGACCCATTGCTAGGTGGCCCCTCACCGCTACCGCCACTACTACTAAGACAACATCATCGCTGCAGACTACTACTCAAAATATCCATTTGTTTTCAAGTTGCCATCAACTTACAGCCACACCTCGATCCGGACGCTGAAGTCGTTGTTTGCTGAACAAGGTATTCCGGCCATCGTTCGTTCGGACAATGGTCCACAGTTCAGCAGCCACAGTTTTAAGGAGTTTGCAAGCGGTTTTAACTTCGGTCACGTGACATCTTCACCACACTATCGTCGCAGCAATGGATTTATCGAGAGCCAGGTCAAGATTGTCAAGCAGGCACTTTCAAAAGCAGCTAAGTCAGGTTTGGACCCTGCACTTTCACTGCTCTGCCTAAGGTCAACACCCACTGGTCCACAAGTCCAAATCCCCTGCAGACTTGTTGTTCGTTCGCCACCTACAGGAAAACTTACCACGTCGCCGAGTGCGGAAGAGCGACGAGTCCGACTACTTCGAAAATCCAAGAGAGCGGCAACAGCAACAGAAGGAGTGGCATGACAAGAACGCCAAACCACTACCCCTTGTGGTACCTGGGCAACAGGTGCTGGTGCGGAACCATGTAAGTTCCAAGTGGGAGCCAGAGGTTGTAAAATTAACCGACCAGCCACGTTCTGCCATCGTCCAGACATCAGGAGGCAGACCGGTACGACGCAATGCTGTGGATATCCGAAGTCGTCCACCGCAGCAACCTGAGTCTACAACCACTCGACCCGAACAAGCGAAGCCAGAAGTTGGTCTGCAGAATCAAGCTCAACCAGTTGCCGACATGCCCCGGCAAATGGTACCACCATCGACAGTGAAGGAAGACAGCAGCTATGTCACCCGTTCGGGCAGGGTCATACACACCCCAAAGCGGATGGAACTGTAGTGTTCTACAATGCAACCAGTCTGTCTGCGTGGTCGTCCGTCTAAAGATATTTTTTTTGAAAACAAAGGGATGTCATGATATGAGTATGAGTATGAGATAGTCATGACGCAAGCTGAGCCAGTTCACGTACTCAGCATTGGGCGTACCTTTGATAATATTTCGTGACCAGTCAGATGACAGATTTTAGCATTGGGCGTACCTTTGATAACACGTCGTCACCTCTGTGTTCTTCAGTTCTTCTCTTGTCTTACATATCGTAACTTGTCTTTTTCTTTCTCTCAGTCGAATAAACACTTGAAAGACACCCATCGGCGTGAGTGTGTCCTAAAGGAAGAACAGTTTTACAACAGAATTGTTTTCTCGCCTACTAGAACAAACACAAGACTGTAACACCCTGCGCTACATTGCCACTGTACAATTCCAGCATGTAAACGCAGTGTTTTGTGCGACGTGCCCATGCTCAGGCTGGCAAGGTCCACAAACATTCAATCGCCGTTTTATCGCTTTAATTAGGCGGCAGATTGGATCGCTTAGATTAGCAGAAGATAATATCGACCGCAGCGCGGTTTCTCTAACGAGTACAGTTGAATTATTGTCACATGCCAGTACTTTCATACTGTCTCTTGGCTTGACATTACCGTTCGTTCTGCCAGGAAGTGATTCGGGGAGAAAAAATATAAAGTGAGGTAACCCGAGTTTCAACTGGCGGCCATCGCCCCCAAAGTAAGTTAGGGTGGTGGGCTGAATCGCCGTGCGCAGATGTTCTCTTCTTTGACTTTAACAACGAGCGTAACGGATCTAACATATCCCCAAAACATCTCAAATCTCCTCTGACTTCACTGGGCAGTAATGATTGTGTTGTGCTTGCTAGTTATACTAATGTGTGTTATGCTCTCTATGTTCTCTTAGTGTAATTTTGTGGGGAAAACGAGTGGTTGCGAGTTGAACAAAAACTTGTCAAAAGCAGTTAGTTTGTCCCGAATGTCAAAATTATTCCAGTATGCCACTCTAGAAAGAAAGAAGAGGGAGTTTGTATCTCTACCTTTTCTAGACCGTTTAAATCAGTTGCATCATCCTACCTGTACAACTTGTGCCATTAGCTGTTCCATCACCGCTGTAGCCCCTTAAACACGAGCAAGAGAAACTTCCTGGGTGGTTTGTGCAAACTCCTCCAACAACACTGGATAGACAATTGTGACCACCCTCTGCGCATTCATCCACACCTAGAAAGCGAGAAACCAAACCATTGTGACTGGAAGACTTGAAACACCTAAACAAGAGCATGCAAAAAATTCAAGTACGCTGAAGGTCCCTTCCTTGTTTCTTTCTGATAGTCAGTTTTCCTTATTCTCATTAATATTATTTCCTCAGTTCTGAAGAGTTAGTGCAATCCAAACAAGAAAAACCTTAAGCAGACTGGATATGTATTTGTGATCACACTTTATCAAGATAATCATCAAGATTTCGATACTTTATAGTTCAGATTCTAAGGGTATTGTGTAGACAAAACTGAGGGTTTTTCAATGCCACATTGTAAGGCCTCAATCCCCTGTGTCCAGGAATTTGAAGAATAAAGCCAAGGTATGAAAACAGGAACAGCAAAAAAGAAGAGATCAAAAGAGAAATAAGAAAGCCTTTCCCCCTTAGGGCTCCTTTAGTTGCATCTGCCTTCCTACATCCTGTCCATTACATTTATTGCAACGAAAGAACTTTGACTAGAAGATTAGCGGGTGATGAAATCCAATGTTTAATCCTGGCTGGGAACCAAGGAAGTCATGCCTTGATCTAGGCGAGAATAAGCACTTGTGTTACTTAAACAGCTCTGGTCAACCTTATTTGAATAACAAGTAACGCCAAAGGGAAAAACAGCAATGACACCATTAGCTCTGCCTCAGCCTTGAGCACTTCTTTGGGCCAACCCTGCACTTTTTGCTGTGATAAAGGCTTTGACATGATGGCATAGTCTTCTGGCTGTGCAAGCAGCCTTCAAGTGCTCATCTGGGGTACTCTGGTGCCAGCCATGTCTGTGAAACCAGTCTTCCATCAACCATGCGCAAGGAACTCAAGATCGGTTTTGATTGTCAAGTCATTTTTTTTCTTTTTCTTACTTTGCAAAAGAGAAAAAAGCTGATGTGCAGAGCAAGAAAAGCATTGCATTCAAAGCCTATTCACTTAATCAAAACCTGAAAGGAATAGCAAAAAAAAAAACTCAAGTGGTCTATTGTAAGGACATTGACAGCCTTCAAAGCTTAATTGGAAGTTACTATATGCAAAGAGGAAACACGGCTGACACCAAACCATGTTCAGTAAAGTCGAAGATCTTTTTGGGAAAGAGGTTGCTCCACAAAAGGCTATCAGAAAACACAGCAGGGTATGTCCTGTCCAGCGGAACTGAAGAGGGTACTAAAAGATGTCAAATTTAACAAGTGCCAAGCGCATGGCACCACAGTCCCCCTAACTTCACAACCTCCTGCCTTTCTCTTGTGATCGGTGGTCAGTGCCAAGTCTGTGATTCGAACGGAGGAGAAAAAAAGTTGGACTTCTGATCATTTTAATGCCTGATCCTTTCGGAGTTCAGGACGATGTGTCCGTCAAAGGCCTCGCACCCTTGGCGCTCTACCAGGTTTTGCTTCAAATCAGAATCCGTGAAAGACATTATTAATGCACGAATCTCGAGGTTCACGCTGTCCATGAACTAACAAGTGGGCTAATCAGTGGATCTACCAGTATCATCAGCCCATGGATGAACTACACAAAATTTGGCGCAATAGAAGATCGGTTCAAGTACAACTCTTTTCTTTCAAATTTGGTCTGACAGTCACAGGCTGTGAACGCAGCAGCTGCTACTATTTGGTCCCCGACATACGGGCAGCCATAAACAATTTTACAGGGAGAGGCTTTCACGGGAGAAGAAGGAAAGAAATCGTGAAAGAAGGAGATTTCAGATAAACCCACTGCTTAAGAGGTTTCCCAGGGCCTCTCGCTCAGTCAACACCTATAAAAACCGTTACGCACTTCCTAAAGTCAGGGTCCTGGTGTTGAGCGAACGGTTACTTCGATCAAAGAACTCAAAACTTAGCATGTTTCCTCTCTAAATCTGTCTCGCGTAGTTTAAATTGGCCCTGGGATCTTTCTCTCTCTTTCTCCCTTGCCCTCTCTGTCTTTTTTTCGCTCGCTCTCTTGCTCTAGCTTCGTGTCCGTGTACATGAAGCACCTAGAAAATGGCGACGCCAAGTGTGGAAGCAGTTTCTGCAGCTCCCAGTCAAGTTCTTCACGATGCAAGTAAGCCCCATTGTAGATGTTGCGGTGAATTAGTCAAAGACCACGTTGGCCCTCATGGGCTTGGAAAATGTCTTGTTGGTGTACATGAGTCGATGTGTGAGCGTTTGGATCGGCTTGAGAAGGCACTCGAAGCCTCTGAGTCTCGCCATCACGAGGATCTGGAAAGGATTACTACTCTCCATCGAAATCAAGTTGATGGCTTGCTGCGAACAATCTCAGCATTGGAGGACCGTGTCCACTTGTTAGAGCTGAAGTGTGAACCTGGAAACGCACCTCTCAGCAAACCTGGAAATCCCTCTGTCGGCGAAAATTCGACAAGTCATGAGCATGATGGACAGCAAAACGAGGCTAACGACCAACCTATTAATGCTGCTGGTGACTCGTCTGCAAGACACGGAAGTTCTGAATCTGATACTGCTCCTTCGGCTGCTGGCCTAGCACGAGTACATGGAGATTCTAGTCAGTTACTGATTGCTTCTGTCGAAAAAATCTTGGACCAACCCATCCGTGACCAGGAGCCTTCACGGAAACGATCTTCGCTTCAATCTGCGAATTTGCTGATGGTCGACACGTACAACGCCGAGGCTACGGTCCGTGGGCGTGACGACCGTTCAGCGTCGGACGTAGCTATATCCGGGGATGATTCTTGGACTACTGTTTTGTCTCGGAGGCCGAGGAAACCTCACCGGCCCCTACCTGTCAGTGGTCTGCAGAAACGAGCTGGACTCCGCGGAGCTAGTAGTCTCCATGGAAGCGAAGCTACGAAAACCTGCCCCTTTCACTTGTCCGGTATCAGCCTCGATTGCGGTCCTGAAGACGTATTGGAGTACTGTCGTAGCAAGGGCATCCCGGCTACAGCTTGCTTCATGATGCCGCGGCGTGTCCGCTTTGCAAGTCAAACTGCCAAGCTTTTTGCAGCTGAACAATGCAGCGAACAATTGCTGAGAGACCATTTTTGGCCAAACTTTATGGCGTGTCGGAGATGGGAAGCTTC
>JAOWAR010157424.1:0-17763 GCA_028571005.1 Clathrina lutea
CGGTGGTCGCCCGATCAGGCCTCTCTCTCCTTGACTTGGAAGGAACTCTTCCCCATCGCGTTGGCCTGCCGGGTGTGAGGCGCACGGTGGACCCAGAGGAAGCTTCTTGTCCACTGCGACAACGCTGCAGCTGTAGCCGTCATGGCCACAGGCACCTACCGAGACTGCCATGTTATAAGGAACAATTGGGGATCAAAATTTTAGTTCACAACTGTCTCTTCATTTTATATGATATAACCTGTACATTTTGGCGATTGCCTCTCTTCCTGGTGTTCTAAAGTACGGTGTCTCAGATTTTTTGAAACTACTCAAACACGAAATTTAGGGGTGGAAAGAAATAAGCCATATTTTGGCATGCATAGCTTTGCTCTGTTTAAAATAACTTGAGGAAGAGGAAGAAAATCGACTTTTCTTACCAGTGTTTCTTAGGCCTATGATTGAGGAGGTGGTGTAGAAAATTTGAAGTCCTGATCAGAAGCGGCTGAATTATGACGAACTAAAGTTGGGGGAACCACGTTTCAAGAAAACGGAGTTCAAAGTTCCTGCCTTCGAAGCCTGTGGCTTCAAATCCTCGGGCGTCAATGACAATTTCTCCAACTTGCCAGCGGAATTCTGGCAAGAAAATTCCAGTACATAAACTTCACGCCTTTTCAGGCAGTTTTCACCGAAAAAAGCAAGCAGTATGAAATCAATCTCCAAGGGGTAGAACTACCCTTAACAAGACTACGTTTCAGGGGTGGTCCTGGGTGGTCAATATGGATGTTGCCACTACTAGTGACTATGTCCCAATATTCACCCGGAAGTTCATTTAATCCACCCGACAAAGTTTCTTTTCTGAAAGCTTATACTCAAAGGATCAATTTTATTAGAACGTTTAGAAGCTAAATGTCATGTGATTGAAGGTATGATGTAACAACCCCTTATTTAGCATGTACATGGCTGAAGTCAGAAGTTTGGTTTATCTTCGCAGCCATCTGCTTGACTGCCGTGCAATTTTCTTTTTGAGTTTCTGCTACTAAGTGACAAAATAGCGTGTCTTACCATTCTTTGATTTCATTATCCTACCATGGCCCACAAAAAATCAGGGTTACCCGTTCAAGCTCGTCTTCAACATTTCTGAAGTTTGGCATCAAGGCTTGTGATAGATGCTTGCATTTTCACAACCTTTCCTCAGTCTCTGTACTGCACTGATGAGCCCACAAAGGGCGAAACAGGCTGTGTGCAGTTTGAGTTACAGCTCCAGGACCTCTCCTCTGGGCAGGGAAAGCATTTCGCCGGTACCTGGTGCGGGCAGACGTATCCCATGTTTGGATCTCTGCAGTCGGAGAACCTGTTGAGCACTGTCCTGAGGAATGCCATTGCTGTTGGCCGCTGGCAAAGCTCACTACCTCGGTTGTTTGAGCACTGTGGCATCGCATGGTGCATTATCGCCCAATAGCGGGGTGCATAAAGGCTTGTGATAAATGCTTGCATTTTCACAGCCTTTCCTCAGTCTCTGTACTGCACTGATGAGCCAACAAAGGGCGAAACAGGCTGTCTGCAGTTTGAAGTTTGGATATGATTTTGGAAAATCCCAGACGTGCTTTTTGTCGTTTTGTAACAGGAACTCTCCGAGAAATTATCGTGTTGTGACGTAATACGTTCGATCACATGACAGTTAGCTTCTAGAACTTTTAATGAAATTAATCCTTTGATTATAAGCTTTCAGAAAATATATACATTGTTGGATGGATAAAGTGAGGCTTCTGCGTGAACATTTGGACATAGTCACTGGTACGTAGTTGCAACATCGATATCGACCATCCGGGACTACCTTAATCTCTGCTGCCACTTCCGGCAATCTAAAACATCTCTTTGGCTGGAACAGTGTTTCTCTTTTGCCGTTCCGTTTTTCACTGAAATGGCCTGTGCCACGGTTCACACTCGCTGTCAAACGCCACATCTCCGTGTCTGGCAGTGCATAAACTTTTATTCAGTGCTGGGTGTGCAACATCATTGTAACCTTTTCAATTCAAGACATGCATGCAGCCTTTGTATGCGTCTGAGGTCCGTGTGCTGTTTGATCGCTCGTCGTGGCCTGCCAGCCTTTCATGGGTGGATGTACAATGTCAACAAAATGCTGAAGATCTAAAAAGGCCTGAAACCACGACTCTCTACACCCTTGAGTGAGCTTCAGATTGTTGGAGAAAGCTTAAAACAATACGAAAGTACAAAAGCAGCTCTTTAGCTGTCAAGGTAGCATCTCGTGCAACATGCAAAACTTTGGATCAATTAAAGAAACAGGTCATACAGTAAGCTTATTGTCAATTGTGCAAGGTGTTGTCACTCCTGAGCAAGCAACTACTTCCATCATGTGCAGCATACAGCCAGGTTGTTTTTCAGGGCCATGCAGCTGGTAGGTGGTAATTGTGAGTTATCATGATGCATGCATGACATCACTGTCTGAACAGCTAGAAAAGTCATCTACGTTTCAGTGATACCATTTTACACACTGTGATAAACGAAGCGAGAAAATATGAAAGAAAGAGAATGGAGGAAATGTATTGTGCAATTTTAAGTCTTAGGGCAAGTCGTTGAAATACATGTACATGGCACGCGTGGTTCGCGAAGAGGGGGAATGAACATAACAGAAGCCAGAAAGGGAGACGAGGAGGAAGAAGAGGAAGAGGAGGAAGAAGAGGAAAATGTAGTCAATAAATGTAACTAGTGCACTGCACAAAGTTTCTCCTGGGGGCCTTGCGGCAGAACAATTTTTTGAGGAGTGTCGGGGGGGGGGAGTGGTGTACAGATTAACTTCCGAAGGTTCAAGAGGTTCTTGATTGCAATGAAGTAGGAGAGAGGGAGGAGGTGTGGGTCTACTTCTCACAGCGCAAAGGCCTAAGCCTGCGAATCATGTGCTTGGCTTCTCTCCATGGGACAAGGAGACCCTTGTTGTGACGAACAATGAGCTGTCCGCGAGTTCGGCTAAACTTGCCCGCCACCAAGTACAGGTCACGGTTGTTAATTTCCCCGTGGCAGGTGCATGAGCCGTGTCGACCAGTGTTGACGCGCAGGAGAAGCTCCTGGCCTTGACTGGGTCCCCCCTCCGTCACGCCCCGGAGTCGCCGAAGCGCACTCGCGACAATCGGACGAGATGAGTAGAAAATCTTGACGTCGCGTAGGTTAAGGTGGAGTAGTCGATTCGGGATGGTCGTTGAGTGATGAGAGAGACGTGCCCGGATCACTGAAAGCAGTCCATGAATGACAAAGTATTGGTTGTTGTTCTTTTACTTTTGCCTGCGTGAACTTCAACATCATTGCACTAATTCGGTCTAGTCTGCTGGAAACTAAATTATGATCTAACAAAACATTTCTCTCTTAAAACGTATTTGTGGTTATTGTAAAATTTAAACCCAAACCTGCCCTTGAGCAAAGCTTAGCAAAGCGCTGCCAACAAAGGATATAGATTGCAAGTAATGCTCCCGTGCTCAACAACTTGGTGTGGGCAGACACTCACCGAATGCTGACTTGCAAAGCTGCTCTTTCAAAACAGCAACATCTGTTGGCAGCTGGCACATACGGCACCTTGGCTGAGATGGGCGGTGTGTCGTTTCTACAAAACAGAGAGAAAGAGAGAGGTTCAGTTTTTTTTTCGGTCTTAATCCTCAGCAAGGGGTACACTGGAAAAAGCCATGAATGGAGAAAAGCTCCCGAGAAACTATAGTTTTGGCACCAAACACTTTAAGCAGAGGATATTTCAGCTCACTGAGACCACAAGGATACATTTTATCTACACCAACATCTGCAGCCAAGAAAACCGTCAGTTCATAAATTTTCTCCTTTAGAGAAAGAGACAACTTTGAATCCCAGTAGCCGCACTAAAGAGCAATTCAACCGTTGCAGTCTGCTCTCACTTGTAGTGAGGCAAGAGTTTCTACTAAATATAGCTTCTAGGGATGCTATCCTAAGAAAGCTACCACAGTGAGGCCATAACTGTTGTACCACTGAGAACAGGCATGCAAGTTTGAGGATCTGTTCACTTCATAAAATGAGAGTGTGAAGAAACCGAACGAAATCATTCATGCTTAACTCATTCCTCCTTTGAATTAAAGCCTGACTATAGGTGGTTTCTTCCACATGTTTTTGCAAATATTCGCCGGTGATTGACCACGACATGAGCTATGGTTCTGTTAATCCAACTGTGAAATGATGCTCATTATATAGAGTTATGATCTCCAAATACGTACACCCACACACCTGTTTTTGCAGACATGGCTTTTGTCACTGCTTCAGTCTGACTGGGACGAGGTGATGTTCTGATGGTGGAAGATCGTGGAGCCGGGCTGCGGTCGTGGTGAGTTTGTCGAGTTATCGGATTAGGCAACAGATACTCCTTAACATGAGCTGCTCCGTTGCCATCGATTGGAACATGAGGCCCTAGATGGCGTCCGAGAGACCTTTGCAAAGCTTCCTTTTCTTGGTCAGACATACCAGCAACTAGCTTTCCATCTTCTTCGTGATCGACTTTTTCTACAGAGGAGCATGAAAGGTCAGTATATGTTGTAAAGTTATAGTAATGGTTTAACCAGAACACACCATTAAGTGAGCCATTAGCTTACAAAACCCATGAACCAGCATGCAGTTCTTCTAGCAGCATGACATCTGAGCGAGTGAAAGGATCGTGGCTAGAGCACAAACTTGAGAAGCAAGCACCGGTCCAATGACTGGGTCAGGAATTTATCCTGGTCAATGAACACTGAACCACAGACCTTAAAGCTTACCTGCTCTGCACTCCCTGGGCAGGGCAAGCGTGAACGGCTCATTGTACAGCGGGCGTCCAGCCGTATCGAAGAAGGAGAATGTTATGGTGAGGTACGTCTTTCCTCCAGCCATGCCCGTGCACGGAAAGTCGAAGTGGAACTCTGAAGCAGAGAAGAAAGAATGCTCCTTTAACTTCCATTTTCAGAGAAAACTTCGACCGAGTGACGCAGGGTTTTGAGGCAGAAGTCTTTTGAAAGAACAAGAGCATATTCTGACCTTTCAGTCTGCAGCTGAATCGGAGAAGAATTTAACTGTAGTTTCCGATTTTAATTGTTCTCATTACACTGAGCACTGCCAGTGGATTATGAGTTCGAGCCTAGGGCCAATGGCTACAAGTGGCTTTCCTACATTTTTTCTTTCTTTTGTTTATCTCTTTCTGGGGTGACGATGCTTAATAAGGCCAATTACCGGTTGCTGTGAGTGGTACTGTACTGCTGAGAGGAATGCTAGCGCGCGGAACTCGCATGATGGTAGTGTCACCGGAGTGAGCCTGGATTACGTAGTGAACCTGAGAAGGAGAGAGAGAGAGATAAAGAGAGTTACACAGAGAGAAAGAGAGATAGAGAGAGAGAGAGAGAGAGAGAGAGAGAGAGACAGGGAGAGAGAGATAGAGATAGAGAGAGGCAAGAGTTTGGGACTGCAGCAATAAAACGTCAGGACAGCAACGCGCATATGGATAATCCGTATGCAATAGGCCCCAGGAAGAACTTTAGCAAAGGACCCAGTACCAGGGAAAGGCCGTGACGGAGAGCCGCAGAAGTTGATTTGAGAGGATTGGTGGCAATGCAGTAAAGAAGAGTAAAGTAAAATCGAAACTGAAATTGAACACGTGGCAGGCAATGTGTAGTTTTGGCACAAGGCTGACACGCTTACTGCTCTTGTCGCGCTCCACTCAAAGGTGAGACGTCCTCTTTCCGGCTCGAGTGCGGGTAATGACTGCAGAACGCCAGAGCGTGCCAGCTGCGAGTCATAGCCTTCTTCTACGAGGTAGAAAGGCGTTGATGTGCCTGAAAGTGGACAGAAAAGTTCACCCAAGATAATGAGAATCGTTCTCTTGCATGTGGTAGTAGGTATTACTGAGAACGTCGGTCAGGTCTTGAAACTGTAATCATGCGCATGCGTCCTTGGGGTACCCTCTCTATGGAGGCTCCACTTCGGTTGCATATTGCTGTCTTAGAAATCTCAGTGGACCAGGAAACATAGTTGTTATTCTGTGCTTATACAACACTGACTGAACTCCTTTCCATCCGTACATATATGACTGATATCCTTTCCATTCGTACACATATCGGTCTACTTTGAGAGTTTCCTGGCTGGATGAGGAAGATACCAGGACATCTCCAAGCTCTCCAGCTTGGAGTATTGACCCGGTGACAGATTTTTGCGGATCGCACGATTCAGGCTCTGCATCATTTCCTTGTCACTTTCGCAAAGCATGATGTCACTGTGGTCAATGAGGAAAATGCCGATGGAAGTAATGGCATTCAGGCTACCTGATCGCTTGGGATAATAGATCAGGTGTATGTTTGGTCTGAGCTTTGGGAGCGGTATTCATCGATATCGTTGGTGGGAAAACTGTCCGTCAGGTCACGGAATGTTTGACGTGTTGCCGTTAGAATGCTGGGCATGAAATGCTTTTGGATGCTGGGTGCTAGGAGCGCTGCCCACCGTGACCGACCTTTCTTGCTCGCTTCATTGAGTATTGAATAGCAAACCAAGTTGCATCAGTCACCGACAAAAACCTTGCTGCACCAAGCGTGAAAGAGCCCCTTCAAATTCACGAATAGAAAGGCACTGTTCAGGTGTCCATTCTTCTACTTCGCTCTCCACGGTGAGTGTCTGCAAAAGCCAAACCCCGGTTCGCAGACGGCAACAGCTTGCGCACGTGCCCCGGAAAATAGTTCCCGCATAGCTCCTTTCCTTTCCCACTTATACATGTACTTCACCTCCGCCTAGACAAACTGAACGACACTTGAACATGATCGCACTACCCCAGTTTTCCAGAATGCCGGGATGCGTGCACAGGCAATCCTTAGCTCAATGATTGTACGCATAGATGCGTCCTGCCTCCGCCAACATGTTAAAGGTCCTTTGTCTGTTCCCAAGAGGGCCGTCAAAAGCTTGTTTGGCGGGGTGAGGGAGCAAACAAGATTAATGCAGCTGTGAATTCCTGCTCTACATGAGTAATTCCTGCTATTTTGTAGCAGCCTCGCACCTCTTGCTACAGTTCAACTGCTTCACGCCTCCTGCTAGGCGTTATAGTTCTTGCTGCCAGTGGAAGGTAAAGCACGCCTGGTCACCAGTGGTGAATCTCGGAGCGAGGAGCTATCTGAAATGCAAGTGTCAGACTACTGCACAAATGGGCAAGGCATGTCCCATGGCTGCCCGCGTCTAAAGTGAATCGAATCGGGCCATGTTGAAGGCCGCTTCAAAGCTCCTTCGACCGCTTTCAACAGCTTGCAAGGGGCGAATTTCAAACTGGACTGGTATGTCTGCAGCGGAGAAATCGCATGCGTGTTTTCTTGGCTTCAATGAGCATGTGTTTTTCACGTTCACTCCGATCCGGTGACCGGGCAGAGTGAGATACCGTG
The DNA here is from genome assembly GCA_028571005.1 of Clathrina lutea. Classification (NCBI taxonomy): domain Eukaryota; kingdom Metazoa; phylum Porifera; class Calcarea; order Clathrinida; family Clathrinidae; genus Clathrina; species Clathrina lutea. The sequence continues at coordinate 7,392 of JAOWAR010157424.1, forward strand.
GAAACACCGCATTGCGAACAGTCGGTACAACGATTGTTCGTGTTCCCCCTCCGTGAGCAGGAGAAATGAGCCGGATCGAAGCTTAGCACCGATACTGTGACAAAAGAGAACACGCGAAGAAACTGAAAGATCCGAACTTCACGTCGAATCATTCCCACATTACGCCTGGTTCGGCTGAACAGGGGGAAGTTTGGAGTGAACAGCTCGTTCGCCAGAATCTCGACTTCCGTTCTATTTCCTACCCTCGCGGCTTCCGGCTTTATTATTCACAATCACCTGTCTCGGTGGAGACGCCATTAATTGCCCGCCGCGGGTTGCGAACGGAAGGAGAATGAACAACCTCGTTTCTTTGTCGTTTGATTACCTTTTTCTCCGTGGTATCTGTAGCTCTAGCTGTTCCTCGTCCTTCTTTCGGTTTCTTTTCGCAAGCTGTTTTCAAGCTGTTCCCTACAGTTCCTGAGCCTACCTCGGGAGACAGACTGAAATCTGACCGTCAGTTTTAGCTGCTCTTTTCGCCCGTTTCCGCCTCGCCATCTCTTAACTTAACTCAGCCCAACCGCAGTCGTCTCTAGCCCATTGATAGACCAGAAACAGCTCTAATTCGGCAGGACTGTCAGCCCGCATTCGAGCACCGGGGCTTTAGTAAGTGTCAACGCCTTGCAAGTACAGTTAGTAGACTACGCCAAGTCATCTCAACGCTGCCTTCGCATTCATACTCCATTGAATGGGTGGCATGCTGCGCTGACGCGAGAATGTCCTTCATTAACAAGATAACCACCACCCCCCGCGGACCATTTAGCACCTTGTCTTTGATGACATTAGGAAACAGACGCACGCGTCGTTTCCCCCGTCAAGAAAGTGGACGTCCTTCAACTCTTATGGCATCTTCTCCGAACACAAGGCCCACTCAAAGTTTGCCAAGGAGACGCGAAAGAAAACCTCGATTCTCAGGGAGACTGCACCTCGCACAGAAGAGCTAGCGACAACGGCGTGAAATTGCTCTGGTCCTTCTGCTGACATGGAATTGTGCAGTTAGAACAGAAGCCCAAAACAGGCAGCGCCAAGAACTTCCGCCGTCAGTGGTCGAGAAGAGTCTCCCCTGCCAACCTTGAACTCTGACCCCGTTCGTAGCGCACAACTAACTGTTCTCAATTTCACTTGCGACATCGTAGCCAGCTGCTTTTGATCTTCACTCCTCACGGTGCAGATCAGGAATAATCCCTGGGCAGTATTAGCGCCTGGCGTCTGCGAGTAGCCAACTGACCGGCGGCAAAACACATGTAGAAACCTTTTCACGCTAAATACAGCAATACACCACGCACAATGCACGACAAGTTTAAGACCCAGAGTCCAAGATAAAAACGATTATCCCCGCACACTGGCAGCTCTTTGCACGTTCAGGGATGGACATTTAACTTAGTTTACGGTACACCTACCGAGAAAGAGCCGAACAATGTCGTCCTTTAGTAGAAGCTCGAGAAAGGCCAACCCAGGACGTGCGTCCAGCAAAAGCCAGCCCACTGCCACGATGCTAACAAGACTTAGTCCCTTCCTCATTCTTGCCCCGATTGGACCGTGTCCCAAAGTTACGAATTTTGAAGAACTGGATCTAAAGCTGTGCTTTCTGAGAGAAGAAGGTGGTTGGTCCACCAAGCGAGTGGAGCAGCTTGACGAAAAGTGTTGTGCACAACTACAAAGTGGGGTTTGACAGTGTCTCGCTCGGGTGAAGTCAGGGTTATGCTTGCCCGCTTCCTGGCCACCCCTGACTGACTCTCGAGAGGGCCAAGCTCAACCTTTAGCGAACTCTCAAGTAGACGATCGTGAGTCACGTGAGCATGACGACATTTGCAGCGTGAACGGTACACTGCGACAATGAGAACGTTGCCACCCAACTACAGTGTTGCAGCTTCTCGACGGGCAATGGCGCCAACGCAATGCAGCAATAATTCTTGGGCGGGGCAAGCCACTTGGGAGCTGACAAAGACCTGCCTCGTAAGCATGCATTCATTGCGAGCTTCCCTCTCGCTGAAGCCTGGCCCCTGGCACAGACAGGTAGAGCTATTGCAGCGAGTTGCATACCATTGCCTGGCCCCGTGGGCTGGAAACGCCACGTGTTTCTGCCTGAACCTGCCGATGGAGGGCTCAGCCGGTTGGGTAAAACATAATGTTTGAATTCTAGGCTCCAAGAAACCGATCTGTGACCTGACATGCATTTATTCTTCAAATGATTCTATTAAACGATATTTCCGTCCAGTCACACTAAAACATAACTCGACCACCCGCAGACCTGCTGCCTGCCGGTTCCAAATTTTCTTTTCTGATAAAAGACCATTTGTCTTTCGCTGCACCCCAGGTAGCAGGTCAAGGCTCCCAGATTGACACGGGGTGGCGACCCTGAAATTAACAGCCTAGCATCTACGCCAATTCTCGCTCCTTAAACGACTCGTCACTCTCCAGAACAATTGCTATCGCCTCTCAGTACCCGGTTAAACCGGGCGCGAAGACAATGCAAGCAATTCAATCCGCGATTTTGACGGCTGTGCATTTAATTTTTTCATAAAACTTTCAAAATGGCGGCCCAGGCTGACTGACGTAAGCTGCGGAACGGAGTGCCCCGGGAAGAACACGGAGGGTTTGTTTTGTAGCAGTGGCTGGCGGGTCAGATTGTGTGAAAATATTCGTTTCTGCTCCGTCTAGGCCGCAGGGCAATTTTTTTCGAGGTTTTCTTTTGTATTCAAATTCCCTGGCAAAGATCTTGTGATCTGAACTGATTGGCTTCATGGCTTGAGGAGAAAGAGGAACAGGATTGATGATGACCGGCCTTTCATGCAAGAAGATTGGAATTTTAGACAGGCGGAAGTCGCTAGAGCAGGATTTGGCGCCGGTCGAGAACGAAACGAACGGGTGATCAGCTGGGGAAAAAAAGGTAAAAATGGACATCAAACAAGTTCTCTCAGTGTGATAGAAGCAATCATTGTGGCTCCAGGTTTCGCCGGAGAATGGATGCAGCCCCATCGCCAAGCACACAAATCGTATAGAGAGGAAATGAAAGTTGGCTGCAGCCCTGCCAAAACTGATGAATGAAGCTGATCCGGCCTGGGGCTGGTTTCAAGAGTTTTTGTTTCGGGCGTTGGCTATTGTGAGCAGACGTGAAGTTTGAGCGTCCCTGCAGACGTTTGCACTGACGGATGGCGCCATCAACTCCGAACTAACTCGAGTTCATTTATCTGCGTAACAGAAGGTCCCGACCTCTGTCTGGGCACGATGAACGTCTATTTGATTGATTCTCGTAGGCATAGTCCTACCCAGGTCATCATCACGACGCATGCGCAAGAAGAACACGAGGTACACCGAAACAATGCCGGTATGGTTGAAAGAAGAAATCGAGAGAGAGAGAGAGAGAGAGAGAGAGAGAGAGAGAGAGGGTGATCGAAGAAAGTGTGTGTGGAGGAAATGTCGACATTTAACCGGAATGTAGATGGAATAGGAGCTAGGCTCAGAGTCTGGGAGGAATTTATATGTACCCAGTGTTCTTCAACTGCATGGTTCACGAAAGCTAAAGGCGTTCGTAGATCCGGATCGGATGTAACTCATTGAGCTGTGAGAGGCCGATTTCCAAAGAAGCTCAGAGCAAAAGAGACGGATTTAAAGGAGCGTGTTGTCATGGCATATGGTAGATAGAGCTCAGCAAATGTTAAGCCTTTCACTCCCCTGGTGTCAGACGAAGTTGGAAGTGACGCTGCGAAGCTAGTCATCAAGTGTTCCATATTCAGCTAATTGTCAAGCGAATGGGAAGACAACGGAGAACCTCACTACACACCTGAAATAGTCTTCTCAATGAAGAACGAAACAGGAAAAAAACTTTCCCCAATGCATATGAGGAGGGTTTGACGAAGCTTCTTGAAATGGACTCTAGTTGGATCCCAAAATATTATCCCAGGTGGAGGCAAACAGTTCTGACAATACGCAAACAGCTGACTATACATTCCACGCAAAATGATCAATCCGAAGCGGGGTCTTCCCGGACTGCTGAGAAAACTGCCAGCAGTCTGACTGCCATAGATATTTTCGGAAAATATTTTAATACGTCTAAGTGTGTTGTGGAAAGAATCTGACGAGCCGAAGCCTGCGCTTCGATCAGCATTTACCACATCTCACGTGCGTTCCACATGCTTTCTAAATTTATCGCCCGAATCTGCGCGAAGAACTAGCCAGCATTCGCACGCGTCGCTTTCGCGACCGGCTCAGCAATCCGTTAACACTTTCGACTGGTGGGTGTTTCCTTCTGAGAAACGAGATCAGACTTCTATGAAAGTCACTTCTGAAGGAGCCTTACTTCCAGAAAGAGCAAGAAGATTATCAAAAAGGCTAGGGAATTGACTTCAATCAATGCAATGTAATCAACTGAAAACGTTCGAAGGTGGACAAGTAAGCATGGTAAAGACCATAGTGGTGGACAAGTAAGCATGGTAAAGACCATAGTGGTAGGATTATCTCCATTTACAGGATTTCCTTTTTCAATCGGCCGACACTGCCGGTGGCAATGTAAACACGTGCTCATCAGATTATCTAGCCCATTATAAAATAAAGACAGGTTTTACTTGTCCTCCAAAACTCCTGATGCGCATGCGTTTAGTTCTTGGTTCTGCCCCTTGGCAGGAGCCCACTTAGCCGTATACTCGTCCGTGGGACGAAAGACCAGAAGAAAGGAGGTGGGATCATTCTACAAGCTCAGTCTAGCGTGAGCTAGCGCTTGTGCCGTTACCCTCAGGAAGGTGATTTGCAACCTGGTCTTAAGGCTTAGTGCTCTGCTCCTCGCCTTTGGCCTAAACCGTGCGAAGCAGTTCTTTTCCAGGTGGAGTTGACGATCAATTTCCACAGAAAATCCGGTAAATGGTCAGCGCCACCATGTCGGCACAAAGATGTAGCCTACACCGCTTCGACCGCGAAGATATCCTCGTCTCGGAAGACGAAGTCGTCTTCGCTCTCGTGGTCAAGATGTTCCGTAAAAGCGCTGTCTTTCTCACCAGTTGTGTCAAAGAGATTCTCAAGAAACATTACGGACCTGAGTTGTGGCTAAAGCAATGTCGCTCGTCCCTTGGTAGAGAAGTGAGATCGTACTGTACGGCTGAGAAGACGTGGGACATGTACATTTTGTGTACAGTGCTGATGACGCAAATGGACGATGTGTTCGTCGACGTTTGGATCGACTCAAAGTCGGGCGGAGAAGGAAGGATTAATCGCTCAGTTTAGCTGGAAAGCTTTTCACAGGAGGTGGATCGTGTTCCGAGCCTGCGTAACTGGGTGTTTCATGGTGTTCGTGTTTCGGCGGCGGAGGCTTGCGCAGGTGCAAACGGACTTGAGCGACTAGGACATCGTCTGAAGCTCTTGGCAAACCACAACCCTTCACCTCGAGGGTATATAGACGTCGACGAAATTGTGGTAAGTTTCCAGTTTTTTTTTTCAGGGTAAGTCTCCAAACGCGTTCTTGACAAAAGGAGCCGGGTGTGGTCAAAGGAGTAAATATCTTGGCCGATGCCCCCCCCCCCCCCTCCCCGCCCCAGCCTGCTTCCTTCTGAGAGTTACCTCTCAAAAGTGACCGTGGACCCGAGAGCCGGGCCATGCGTATGAATTTATAGTTCAACATTGAAGGCAGGGGGATTTCTGGACAGCTGGCGCGTAGTCCGCCTGAGGGCTATATGCTATCGTCAGAATGGGCGGGCACCAGCTGAAATTGAGGGACAATCATTTCAGATTGAAGATGCCAGGTTTTCTAAGGGGTACACGTATTTCTAGCTTTCAGAGCTTTATAGTTAGATGAACCACTAAGCCTTTCTTCATCTTTCTGACCAAGCGTCCCATTCGCAATTATTGTGAAGAAAGTGACTTTTGGCGCGAAATTTCAGTTTGCCATAAAACTTCCTCCAAGAGATTTATTTTCTTCACGTTCAGATGCCTGGTGGAAAATTTGAATGGCGGTCTGTCGCTTACTAATGGCCCTTCAACTTTGCGTTCTTTCCGGGCGCAGAGTTTTCAGAATTGTGAAAGCAACCCCGCGATTGCCATCTCCGTACTTGACCTTGTAGTTCTCCCCAACTGACAAGGTTACCCCGCCGGCGAAAGTGACGGACTTGAACGACAATGTTGAAATCTGGGTCTTCCTGCCGTCAGCCGGGATGACATGGAGGCCGAAGAGGACCTTGGCCTACAGCCCGCTCGTACTCATCGCCGACGAGGAAGTCAGAGCAACGAATCTACGCCATTACAAGGAGAAAAATGAGTGAACCAACGAGAGAGAAAGAGAGAGATGAAGAGAGAACGACCACGAGAAGCATGAAAGTAGTCTGCGCGTCTTTCGCGATCCATGTAGGCCCCTACACACAGCGCAGGCCTTCGCAGTGAAGTTAACAGGCAACTCAGTTTGTATGCTATGGAATGCCATAGGCAGTGCCATGGTATGACATGGTATGCCATGGTATACCATGCTCTGGCGGTGGCCGGCCAGAAGGAAGCTCGCGTTCGCCCCTGAAAATCGGTTTACGCCATAGAAAAAGGCTTACTGACCAATGACAGCTCAGGAATAAAATCGCAGATAAAAAATCGTCGACCGCGGCTCGTTACTTCGACCGGGTTGGTTAGCTTGTTAGGATTCATTAATAATAGCCCCTCAGATCGTTCGATTTGCAACAGTAGGTATTATTATCCTCAGATTCTTCCATTAGGGTTCGATAACTCGTACAGGGAACTTCTAGGCTCGTTTCAGGCTCGATGAAGAATTTAACCTTATTACGTCGGCACCAGAAGAGGCAATCGAGCCACAACGGACGACAACGAACAACAACGACGACGGTAACAACAAGGACAACAACGACAACAAAAACAACAACAACAGCAACAGCAAAACCAACAAAAAGAACAAGAACAAAAACGAAAGCAAAAACAACAAGAACAACAACAAAAAACAGCAATAACAATAACAACAAAAACAGCAATAACAATAACAACATCAATAATGACAACAACAGCAGCAGGAGCATCGTCAGAAAATTCAACGTATAATTCACCTCACCTCGTTGAAAAACTTGACTTGTACTCCTATCCTCACTGTCTGCCGGACAAATGGGGTCACCGTCTCCCCAAAAATAACAAAATAAAATAAACTGAACGTCAGAGCGAAAAAGGCATGCTCTCCAAGGAAGAATGAAACAAAACCAAAAAGATCGAAAGAAAGCAAACCCAGGCTACAAGGAGCATTACCTTCAACATTCAGTTCGGTCTCCATAGCAACCCCAGCCTCACTGAAAGTTTCATCATAGTCGTCGTCGTCGTCGTCGTCGTCGTCGTCGTCCTTGTCATCCTCGTCAACACTGCTCTAAGCTATGATGCCTGATAGGTCAACCGTCCTGGTGAATATATGATAAATCCGGGGAGAAAAAGTCAATCCAACATCCGAAAAAATGAAGAACTTTCCCCACCTTTCTCTTTCTCAACCCTCCTTCCTTAAAAGCTTGGTTCATAGTGTGAGCGAAGAGCTCTGGAATGTCGGCATAGCTTCAAAAAAATGTGAAGCAAAACGATGGCACAGAGGAAGAGAGAGAGAGAGGGGGGGGGAGGAGAAAGATTTCTCGCTCTAATCTGAACATCAGGCATCAACACAAAGCTTCAAGCGACTCTCATGTCTCTCTTCAGACCAACAACAAAGCCGTGCAGCTCACCATAGCAGGTTCGTACTCTACTATTGCGCAAAGAGCAGCTTACCTATTCAGCTCCCCCTCTGCGATACACGCCATGATATGGTTTTCTTCGCTATCACCATCGCCGTCAGTGTCGCCGTCCACACCGTTCTAATCGTCCTCGACGAAGTCGTTATCTTCACCGTTCGATTCCGCGATACACCGCGAAGTACGGTCGGACTCCATACGGGCGTGGATCGGGCTATGCTAAACACACACAGCCGTCGCGAGCGAACTGCTGGCGTTGATGTCGCCACTGCTGCAGCGAGTTTCGATTCTGATGATTCAGACCTTTCAGTCCTCCCGGACAGCAGGCACGGAGAAGCGGTCGAGGAGGCCCACCAGGAACACATCGTCCCACTTGTACGTTCCTGCATTCTTCAATGGGCGGTAGCGATGGAACACCTCGTCAGTCAGCCGGAAGGTGCGGACCCAAGTTCTCTCTAAAATGGCCTAAGTTCGACCGCACCCAAGTAGAACGACGACCTCCCCAATCGCAAAGTGACATCCTCGCGTGGCCATACAGCGCAGACAACACAGACAACAGCCAGCAGCTCTCTCGACCGCACCCACAAAGAACGACGACCTAGCAAAGTGACATCCTCGCATGGCCATACAGCGCAGACAATAGAGACAACAGCCAGCAGCTCTCTCACGCTGACAGTAATCTACAGTAGGTAGATCTATACCGGCCGACTGTCCGATGACCAAGACACAGAATTACCGCACGCATTACAAGACGCCAACCTCGCGGAGTCCAAACTTGAAATTGCCGTCATTCTCGCGTAATCACTAGGCGCCAGCATCGCGATTTCGAAAAGCGTAATACCGGGATCTGTTGCACTATCCCTTTACGGCGCGGCCGTCCTGGAGGTCATGAGTGCAACCCTCACTGGCATACGGGGCGTGCAAGCTCTTATGCTCTATCAAACAGAAACACAGCGGAACCTGACGTCGAGGAAAATCTGAAACTCTCCTTCCCTTCATGTGAGAGGATGTTGGAAGTGGCACTTGCTGGTTGTTCAGTGCTCGACATTCAGCTAATAACAAAGGGAAAAACAAGCAAGAAAACAACACATGTTCGAAGTTGTCTCCTCAGTAAAGATACAGAGAAAAAATAGTCTCCAAGGGCAGGAGTGCATAATGAGGACGGTTTTACAAAGCTTTTGGAAATTGACTTTGAGCTGGATCATAACAAAAGTATTTTCACAGCTGGAAGCACGAAGGTGTTCAACGTGCACAATCAATACAATAGGAATAGAAAAACGAAGGGGAAGAAAACAGAGAACCCCTCGGAGTTTTCTTCTCAGTGAAGAGCAAAAAAAATACCCAAGTGCAAAAGACCATGTGGAGAGGGTTTGACAACTTTTGGAAATGGAAGCTCAGTTTAAGATCATAATCAAAATTTGTTCAGGATTCACAGCTGGAGGCAAATGGTTTTGACAAGTTGCAAACAGCCTTGTTATGAGTGAATAATTAGGTGAGTAGTTTAGACTCCGGCTTTGACAAAAGTGCATGCTAGCAGTCTGACTGGTCGTCAAGTTTCAGAAATGATCAAACAAAATGCTACTGTGTTACGGTAGGCATAGAACAAATGGTCAGCAGACTGGCTTGATCAGTACTACCACATACCACGTGCTGTGTGAATATTAAGGGCTGGGGAGGCAGCTCGTGTGCACCCGCGGCTTTATGCGACAGAGCACGGGGCACGAAAACCAGCCATAGACATGACCAGGAAGACAAAGGACCACCGTACCAGCCATGGGCAAGTTCAGTCACTCACATCTGTCTTGATATTTACCCCAGACACATACACACAGACATACATACACACCTACATACATACACACCGTCTGCTTTATAGATATAGCATATTTTTTTCTTACACCCCCATTCTTTACAGTTAGCTAACGATTGAATGGCTCGGACTAACAATTCGAGCATCCAACCTCTTATTTTAGTTCAAATAGAAACACAGGAACAACTTACGACGAAGAAAACCTGGAAAGTTTTATTCCCTTAGTTTCAGAGGAAGTTGCAAGTGGCCCTTGTTGGTCGTCAAATGTTTGATATTCAGGTAAGAACAAAGGGGAAAACAATGGAGCGCCCCACTCCTGAAGTTGTCTTCTCAGTGAAGATCAGACAAAACTTTTACCCAAGAGCACAATGCAAGTGGATAAGCCTATGAAAAGCGTTTGACAAAACGTTTAGATATGGACTTTCAGTTTGATCTTAGTTAGCTAAAGGATTTTCACAGCTGGATGGAAACGCTTTGATAACTTGCAAAAAATAACTTCAAAACAGCCTTACACACTGTGATGTGAGTGTTTTGAAAAAAACTTCTTGACCTTCTTCTTGAATTGTATGGAAAAACTCTCTTCTCAGGTCACAGCTCGGTAAAATCTCCAACGACATTTCAACTGAGCTGTGCCAGCCTTCATCGGGCTCTGAATAAATTTCCCTCTTTGAAACGGCGATCAGTAACGCCAGCTACTTGAATAGTTACCAATGTGTACTGCAGCTGTCCGTTTGGAAGTCGGCCAATGCCAGAAAGTTGAACGCTAATGTACGGCCTTTCGCCAGAATTCGGAAATCTCGACTCCGCAATCACGGTTCAAGGTCGGCTTCTTTCTGGCAAT
>JAOWAR010157425.1:0-10759 GCA_028571005.1 Clathrina lutea
CACACATGATTTCGCGGCCGCGCAGAGCCTATGCGCATGCTTGAGTACCCGGATCGAAAAGTTCGCCGTGGCGGGCAAATCAACTCGATATGACTGTGCCTGGAAATCTCCAACTAAATCCCAAAATATGACGCCCTGCTCTATCCTTAATCTGTTCCATCTTCTTCTCACCTGCTTTAGTAGCGCAAGCCCAAACCTCTCCTCCAAAATTAAGCACTGGCTTACAAGCTACTTCCCACATTGCTGTACCGCCTCAACATTCTCCTCGCCGCTCCAAAATTTAGCCTTCTTACCATACTATGTAATCCAGCGAACGCTTTGCCTGCTAAATGCTCAACATGATTTTGTCCATCAGCCCTCCTGTTGATTGATACACCCAAATATTTTTACTCATCTACTTCCCCTATTCGATCCCCACCTAGATAACAGACTTTCGCCTGTCTCTTCTTCCCAACAACTAGCAATCCACATTTCTTCGCATTGAAACTTAACTTCCACCTACCCACAAACATTGAAACTACATCTAACATCCTCTGGAGTTCCACATCAGAGTCTGCTAAGAGTATAATATCATCTGCAAAGAAGCACGTACCCATCCAAATACCCATCACCTTTACTCCTAAACCCTTACTCTGTAGTTCTGTCGCTAAATCCATTAAGAACAGTGAAAATAAACTAGGCGAAAGTGTGCATCCTTGTCTTAAGCCCACCCCAATTTCAAATCTATCCGATAGTGTTCATCCTACCCTTACCCTCGCCCCTACATTCCTAGACAACTTTTTGCATCCATTCAAGATGATGATCATGATGATGATCATCATGATCATCATGATCATCATGGTGATGATGATGATGATAATGATTATGATGATCATGATGATGATCGTGATGATGATGATCATGATGATACACAGATGATATGCAAATTACGATGAGGATGATGATGACCATGCTGGCGATGATTACGGCGAAGACGATCATGACGATGAGGATGATGACCACGATCACCACGATGATGACGATGACGATGACCATGACGACCATGATGACCACGATGAGCACGAAGACCACGATGACCGCGATGACGACGAAAACGACGACGATGGCGATGACCATGACGAAAATGATCACCATGATTACAAAGATCACAATGATGACCGCAATGATGACGATCAGAATCACCGGGATGACGGTAACGATAGCGACGATGCGACAATGGTGGCGATGGTGATGACGATGATGAACATAATGACGTGATGACCATGATAGCCGTGATGACGACAATATGACGACGATGACATCGATGATGACGATGACAACAATGCCGCTGATGAAAATGATGACGACGCTAACAACGATGACGACTATGACGATGGCGACCGTGGCAATTCTGTGACAAGAAACATCGCGACGGTGACGGCTGTGGTGATGGTGACAACGGTGATGAGGGTGACGATTATGACGATGATGACGACGATGATAGCGGTAACGACGGTTACGACGATTACCACGATCACTGCGAAGACCACGGTGACCACGAAGACCCCGATGGCGACGATGATGACGACAATGAAGATGACGGAAACGACTCTGACGACTCCAACAACCACAACCGCGGCAACGGTAGCGACGGTGATGGCGGTGGCGGCGGTGACAGAAAACACCGTGGTGACCGCAGTCACGGCGACAGAAGTGACGGTGGCGCCCGAAGCTGCAGTGATGGCGATGGCAACGGCGAGGATGGTTGTTACGGCAGCGACGATGACGGCAACAAAAACGACGACGACGATGACGACGATGACGACGACAATAATGAGAACGACGGTGACGACAACGACGACAACAACGACGACGGCGGCGGTGACGATGATGGTGTGTGCATGTGTGTGTCAATGTGAAAGCGTTACAGTGACAAGGTTGTGGCAGACGAAGAGAACAATTCATGGATCTTGGTGTTGCTACTTAAACGAAAACTTGTCTTTACACTTGTCTTAGCTGTTTGTTCTTATGTTGCATTAGAAAATGCAAAGCTGCCAACTGCGGGGAACGAATTGATGCCTCCTTTCCGGACACGTTTTGCAAACGAGAAATCATGTGTTTAACCGTCTACTGTGACAACCAGAAAGCAGGATGCACGAGGGAAATGAGGCTTAAAGACCGTGAGGTGAGATGTAAAATTAGAGTTCTCTTCCGCTTTCATTGTGTGCAAACTTGATTGGAATTTTCTATTGTTTGCCAGCTGATGGGACTGTCTCTTTTCCTCCTCAGCTCATAATCATGACATCTCCATTATTTGACACATCACGGATTGCTTCCCTTTCTATGGCAAAGTCTTGAAATTATCTTCTTTCATTTCCCACATCAGAACACCTCCTCGCTTTTTGGAAAAGGAGAGGTTGCACTCGAAAATATCCTATTTGGCTGATGAAATAACACTACTCACATGAAAGTGAAGCCCAAGGGAAAAACGAGAAGAAAAGCACAATTTGCGAAGCGCTGTTGAAAACAGATAGATGGGAATCTATCCCAACCCTCTACTGATTAATGCACTCATTCGGCGCACAACCGAGGTTCTACCTTCCGTTCAGAGCTCTCTAGGTGATGTGACTGCTACGGAGTAGCAGGCCTCGCCAGAAACGCGAGTGACCAAAGAGTTGACCAGATTAGAGGTAGTTAAAAGTGATAATGATGATGTTAACTCCCTTCTACTTTTGCCAAAATATTTATTGTTTGTCTGACCTCAGTAATTCTTGGAGCTCGGGCTGTGACATGAACTCTCATGCTTGGGCGCGAACATATGATGAAAACTGAGTAGATCGAATTTGGAAAAGCCGTAGTGTTGTCTCTCTCAGGCTCCCGGAAAGCGACAAGCCATGTCTTCGTCATAGTCTCGCTTCATTTACTCCCTCTCCTCTTCCTCTACCCCGGTTGCCATCATCGTCGCCGTTGCAGTCATCATCGTCGCCGTCATTGTTGTCTTCGTCATTGTTTCCGTTGCCACCATCGTTGTTGTCCTCCATATTGTTGCCGTCGTGATTGTCGTCGTCATCATCGTCGCCGTCGCCATCAGTGTCATCGTCGTCGCCGTTGTCATCATTGTTGTGGTCATCGTAATCGTCGTCACTGTTATTGTGGTTGTCAACGTCGTGGTTGCCGTCGTCGCCCTCCTCATCGTTGTCGTCGTTGTAGTCGTCGTCGTCGCCACAGTCGTCGTCTTCATCTTGGTAGGCGCCATCGCCGTTGTTCTCGTTCCCGTAGTTAATGGACGTTCTCAGCCTGGCTCCAGAATTCGCTCTCCCTCCGTCTCAGCACTGATGGTTCAGTTCAAAAAGCCGTCAAGAAATATGTAGTATATATCGTTTTTTCTTTCCTTTCATCTCAATACGAATCTCTCCTCTTCGCTATTACCTGGGCAGTTTTCATTTTTCTCTGTACGAAACATAAATTCTTTCATTCGCCGGTTGCTCACTCACGTCATAACTTTTTCGAAGGCGTGTAACCGGGCCGATCCTTGACTCATGTCTGACAAGAACTCAAAGTCGCGGATCTGTGGAGGGATACAGGTCCGCAGAGTCCAGATATGGTGCATGAACAAGTTGCATGCCGGTCTTGGCCATACATGCTATGGGTGACAGTAGATAGAAATGATTTGTAACAAAAGCCAACCAGAAATTTAGTCAAAAGAGGAAATTTTCAACACTAGCGTGCAATTTTGATTCCCCTTCCAACGGGCTGAACTCCTGGTCTCACACTACAACAGTGCATGTGATAGCTCCTGCAGTGTTTCTTCTGAGACTCCTTTGATTGATTCTAGGAGGATGTGTGTATTCCTTTTTTCTGGCGTGCAGTGGTATATTATCTTTCTCTTCCGAAAGAATTGAGTGAAAGACAAAACAATCGGTCATGGTCACTGAAAGAATGACTGGTGAAGCAATCGACAAACATCCTCTTCATTTTATCCAACCTCTTGACTGCCTCTGTGAAAAAAATTAGAGGAAAGAGAATCCAATCGGTCGTGACCACTGAAAGAATGACTGGTGAAGCGATCGGCCAACATCCTCTTCATTTCATCCAACTTCTTGACAGCCTCTGTGTTGATACAATCTGATTCTTAATTGCATAGATAATATTATAACCTGACGAAGGCTCCACAGCGTAGCTGAAACTGCTGCTAATCATGATCAAAAAGGACTACAAAATCAAGAATCAGATCCTATTGAACACTTTCTTCAGCATGACAAGATAACACCTTCGTCTTTGAAGCTGTAACCATTCAGCACAAACCATGCTTGGACTCAATGGCTCTCTCCATTACCAGGGGACTGCTATTCGGCCCTAGAACGCTACAGGACAATGCGGATAGCTGCGGGGTTTATGGATCGCTTTGGGTCTGGACAGGTACAGGAAACTGGCTCTTCCTAGGGCAGGGACGTATTTGGCGAGCCCTGTCAAAGGGTTTCCGTGGCATTGGTGGATAAGATTAGCTGTAATGTGAAGGATCCCTACGCTTACACCATGAGCATTTTCTTCGTGGGAAGTTTTGATCCAGTCTGAGTGAAATTTTGTGCAAAAGAAAGATGCCTTAATGCAAAGCTCGCCTTCTTGTGAAAGGCAGTTTCTTCCCTTCTGGTTCTCGCCACTGTGTGAGGAAAAGTCAGGGTGGGCTGCTCAGTGCTTAAAATATATCGGAAAAACTAGTCAGCATTTCCAATCTTTCTCAGTCAAAGTTTCAAATCTCCTTGCCATTCATCGCTGGTCCTCTTGTCTGCCAGGTTACCCTACTTTCACCTTGGGGCATGGGAAGAGCGATGAAGTACCCACTACTTGGTTGTGGTAACATTTTTGCCTTCACACACCAGTACTTTCTTTGAGCATGTACATTTCTTACTGCAAAGATCGGCTGAACTTTCGTATGCTAACAGAGATACCATAACTGTTCAACAGTATAGTGCTTCTAAGAACGCCAGAAAGTTGGCGGGCCCTGACCAAGGAAAACATTCAACGCGCCTTTCAATCCCAACTCATTGGGGTTCCTACAGAGGAGCTCTAGTTTTTTTCTCGGGCACCTTAGAAAACATGGAGATGATGAAGTTTCTTTTCAAAAGCCACACAAAAGCTGCAAACAACAAGGTCGACGAGCTTAACGGTTGAGCAATACGAAAAATTGGTACTGACCAGGGAAGGGAGATACTATTGATCAAAGGCTCATTTCGTCACGCTCCTGGTGCCGTGAAATGGGCAGGGATTCAATACCTGGGTGCGTGGTCACTCTTTCTCTGCACACTGCAGGTGACATCCAGGATCGACCGAGCTAATTGTTATGAAAGATTTGAAAAAAAAAAAAGAATCGGCACAAGCTTGGCACCGACAGTCTACTTTCCTCGGGCTTCATCCGGCCGGGCATTGTTTGTCCCGTGTGGCATAGCGCGCGGGCAGCAGTGACACGGCAGGCAGGAACACCGTCCACTTAAAGCAGTCAACTCACCTTTCGTCATGCGTTTGATGAAATGAAAAGTTGGTCAGAAGCGGTCAGCATCTTTCCCATCGTTCTCAATGACGGTGAATATGTCCACCTCCGGCTCTTCCAGCTCAGACAGCTCGGCTGCAACACTCAAGATCAAGCCTCCTTCGTCCGGATACAATTGCAAGTCCAGGGTCCTGGGCCAAATGCGGAGCCAAGTGGTGTGACTTTGTGCATTGGTTTGGAGGCAAGACTTCGGTCCATGCAGAAACTCTTTGATCAAAAACCTTTTCAATGAAATATTTTCAGGTCTTGCATCATTTTATACCTTAGCTGCAGGGCCTTACGTGCACAGCAAGGGGGACCTGGGGTATTCAATGACATTAGACGTAATGGGCAAAACAACCTCCTCGATCGCGAACATCTTCTTTCAGCTTCGTCTTGCTAGTCTCGGGGTGATCGCCATAGCGACAGCTTTGGCTCTTCTCATTTGCACAGTGTTTTTTGGAAGAATCCTCCAGATGTGCACATCGACCCTCCCTCTAAACATTGACACAATTGCAGTGATGTGTCAGGTATCTGCGAAGGCAAGCAGATGTATAAAGGCCATGCTATACAAGGGATGCTCTCAGTGTAGATTCGTTTCAAGACATCGGTTTCGTCATGCCTGCTGAATCGTTAATTCATTCCTCATCTTCCAATACAAGGCTTGATTTGCTGGTCAAGTCGAACTGGTGCGGAGCGCTCAATTCAAACATGTTCTGGTGCGTTTGTTATCACTCCATGCGCCTACACCAAAAGCAGTGAAGGCAACAGGTTCTACCTGTTTGACCGCCGTTGATATAGACAAGTTCCTGGTGCTCTCTTTGCCTTGATGCCGCTCGAAAACTTATTGAAGCGCCCTGATAAGAACATTTGAAAATGAGGGCACGGACTGCCTAAATGTTGAGGAACTACATTTGGCTGTATGGAGTGCACAGCTGAAAAGCAAGGCAGAAGAACAGAAACCCACAGGTTCTTTATTCACTTTCTTATCGGGAATAACATCTCTCATTAAACTATGCCATGGTATCAAATGTGCTTTGCCTGCTGTAGCCTGCAAAATGCTCCCCTTCAGACATAGGTACTCACGCAAAATTGCAGAGGGGGGTTTGTCCTTTCGCGAAACATTTTTGACAACCTCATAATTCTTCTCCTTTTCTTTTCCCGGGTGATGAAATTCTTTCTTTTCATTAATTTTACTGTCATTATTTTCTGACCTGTATTTATGATCTCCTGATTGGATAAACAAGCTCATGAATTTCGCTTCTCTCCCAGTTTGATCAGATCATTGACTGCAAATATCTTGTTCCCATTACTTGAACAGGAGCACTTGAAAGACTGTGGATTTGAAAAGATCAAGTGTTCAAACGAAGCTGATGGTTGCAAGGAAAGCATCGCCCGCAAGTCCATGGAACATCACCGTCAAAACTGCAAATACCGTTTTGTTGATTGCCAACACTGCAAAAAGAAGGTTCAGTTTAAGGACTTTCCGGTGTGTACAAGGACCATTGTCGAATGATAAGTAATGCTACTGCAGTTCTACTTTCACTGTTCCTCCATTAGGTATTTCTCGTCTAGAGAAGGTTGTGTTTTGAAGTGAATGTCGCTTGATCATTGTTCCTGATGCAGAATGCACAGTGAATTGATTGAACGCTAATTGAATTTTTTTTCCTTGCCCGATTGTGAGTTCAGCCCTGTTTCCAATTGTTGCAGCAACACCTGAAGCTCTATTCCAGGGAATGTTACTGACAGAAGCTGTCTTCATTTGTCTGTCTGCCTCAGTAGGAAGCACACTCATTTTATACTCTTCTCGATCCTTGGCCTTACTCCCCTAAACACATAATGTCTGTTGATTAATCTGCTCTCAGAACCACGAAAGGGATACGTGCCTGGAGGTCGTGGTCATGTGCCCAACAGATTGCGGCAAGAACCTGAAACGCGGTGAGGTGAGTACACTAGGAACATGGCACTGCGAAGAGCCCAAGAAAACTCTATCCTGAACAAGAAACTGACATGAGCAGATCGATGGAAGGACTTTCCTTCCATTCAAGCTGTCAATACCTGAACGTTTTGCCAGCCCACGGAGAAGCCTCTCTAATTGTAGGTTTAGGGTAAACTTACACTTGGTTCTCATCATGTGGGGGCTGGGTTAAAGTAATGGCTCCAAGCTCCATCAAATTTATCATTCGGATCTCTCCACCACCGGGAGATACAGGCACACCATTTCACTCAGCATTCACTATCCATTTGGTTTTTTTTTTTTGATGCTGTTGTTTCTTCGTCTTTCCGTTGATGTTGCCTTGGGTTTTCATTCCCGATTCTTGTGAAATGGGCTGGCTGCGTAAGGAGAAGGAAGGATCACACATCATACTTTCATTCCGTGTTTGTGTGGGCACACGCACCCATATGTCTGTGTACTCCTTTGTGTTTGTGTGATGTTGAGACCGTGCCGCGTGTGTTCGTCTGAAGTTTGAGGAGCCTTAGGGAGCTGTACATCATTGTATGAGCTATGAAGATCAAACTTCTCACCATGTCGAGCCTTCGAAAGTTTGTCATGCCCACAGGTGATCAGTGCCAAGGCTTTGCCTGTACATCCCGCAGGGAAACCTACAGAGCAAGTTGCAAACGCACAAAAACGGTTCGAATCTCGAGAATGCGCCATACATACTCCCTACATACATTGACATTCAGTCCAAGTCATGAAAAGTCAGTCAATCAATTCTTCTTATGTCCTCTCCATGCCATTCTTGTGACGTGTGCTATCCAGATTCCGCAACATTTTGCTGATGAGTGTAAGAACCAACCACGCCCATGTCCCTTTGCTGTGATTGGTTGCACGTTCAAAGTGAGTCAGGTTTGATGCACAGCAGTAGTTGCTTTCCCCTAACACAATAGGCAAACATCTGAAAGACTGTAAAATCATGTTGAGAAAAAATCGAGCGAATATTAAGTCACTGGTTTCATGCTGTAGAGAAATGCCGCACACCTTGGTAAGATCTTCATAAAGTTGATCTTGGAAAATTGTGATTGGCTAAGCTGCACTTTACTGCTCTGTACTGTTTGCAAAGATCCAAACATTTTTTTTCTTTTTGTTCTGACTAAGGTAGATCCGATCTGTGTGATGTAGTTGTCTTTAGTTTCATTCGCTCTTTTGTCTCTTTGTGCACTCAGTGTCTGGAACCTGAGGTGGAGGAACACTTAGCAAATTCGCAAGTTCAACACGCCAGGCTCCAGGCTTCGCAGGCATCCACGCTCTTTGAGAAAGTCGAGAAGAACGACCGACGGTTTGAAGAAATGGTCCAATCAATGCGGGTTCTCGAGACAGAGGTGCACCAGATGAAAGCAAGTCTCGAACGACTGCAGGAGGAGAACACTGCTCTCAGGGACGTGGTGAAATCCCTTAACGCCAGAATGGAACATGTAGTCACTCCGCAAAGCAGCAGCATACCGGCAGGGAGCAGTCATGCGGGCCACTCCGGAGGAATGCAGGAGATGTCAAACGAAAGAATCGGACTGTTGGACCAGAAGGTGAGCTTTCTCCACAGCTGGCTCTTTATTATATGAAGGGACGTCGCCCCCTGGTCAGGTTTTTCTTTCAAGTACTTTTAAATGCGCTCTTCTTTCGGCTGGTGACTTTGTTTAGTCAGATTTACGTTTTAAATAGGGCAAATTGGGGAGGAAAATTTCTGGTAGGGGAAATCCCAGAAGCTAAAGAGGGCACGTGCCTTTGTACGCGTGCGCCGCGATGAATATTTTTTTCTGCACGGGCAGAGTAGACACAAGGTACCGTATTCATCAGAGTAGCACCCGCTCTCGAAGTGTACGCAGTACCATGGAGCACCCCTCCTTTCTATGTCTGCGCCTGCTTCGGCAGTATAGTGTTGGCTACGCCTCCTCTTTATTTCTATATCTTCACCGACTTTCACTCACTCACCAGTTTTGCTCCGTGATTAATGTTGGAGAGATAGTAAATTGTGGGATTGGCCTTCGAAAGAGAACGCACGTTCTTCAGCATTTTGCAGGTACATCACAGCCGAAAGGGAAGAAGCAAAGCGGTGAAAGCGTTCTGGCTGACTGAAGCCGGTCCAAGCAGAAGATGAGTGCTTCAGGTTTGAAAAATGTTTGCCTTTAGAGCTGTTCAGCCTGGAGCACTGTCATTCCTTGTTTCTTCTTGAAGGAAAAGAGAACCATCGTCGTGACGAAAGGTGAAAAGCCCGTTCGTCCGACCAGCCGGGCACATGCACGTGCGCTTACCCGAGCTGTAGCGTGCGCATCAACTGACCAACGCAGCAGGCTTATGGCCAGGCTACTGTTTACATGTTCATTCAGCACTAGCCACACTCGATGTTTGCTTGCGCTCGATTCATGTGTGGCTGGCAATGTGCATGACATCACAGTGATGTCACTCGACTGACCTAGGTCCGCGGGGACAGTAAACGTCAAAGCTGCGTTTCCCGCAAGTAAGATTTTGCCGCAATGTTAGCTCACTGCTCATTTATTTATGGTCTAACGGAATCCCAATTTTCAACACTTGGTTTTTGGAACAGGTCTTCAGTTCGTTACTGCAGACTTAAAATTCCGCCTCTTTCTGAGTTATTGCATGAAGCACCGGTCTGAAGAGGCCTTAATGTGCCAATTGGGAAAATCGATATCTTTCCCTTTTCCCTGTGATTCTTTTGTCAAAGAGGAAAAGCAGTTTTTTGTTAACGCATTTGGTTTGCTTCTGGCCAAAATGGGGCTGATACCACTCAAAATAAATCTGTAGTGAGCCAACATTTCTTTGGGGCACCATGTTTGTTCCAACCAGAACTCTCTGAGGATGAGGTGGCATGTGCAGCTCTTTCCTTTTTGGCTTGTCTTGAATAGATCATTTTAGCACATTAAAAGCAAAAAGCCCATTTTTCAGTTTCAAAGTCGGGGTCGGGGGTGACGCTCCTTCATCAAGAAACAGTTGATTGCATGCCCGAGTTGATGGGATTGAAATTGAAGAGCATGAGCAGCAGGTGAAACAAAGAAATTTTCACCAGAAGTCAGATTCCTTTCTTTTCTTACTTAAGGTGGCTCGGGTGCTTTGGATTTTCGATGGTGATCGCCATTTTTTTTATTCCATCAGGAAGCTTAGGTGACACAGAGTCTGTGTGCTAAATTTCAGACAATTTCACCACGGATAACTTGCACTACAAATACAGTCCGTTTTGTATATAACCTTATGTGAAAAAGCACTGTTTACGCAATTTTGCCAAAAATACATGGTGA
>JAOWAR010157436.1:0-10759 GCA_028571005.1 Clathrina lutea
CTGGACTGACTAGAATGACTGGGGGATGTCAAATTAGGCAAGAAAAAATTGCCTAAAATGACTGGGGGATGTCAAATCCGCGGGGATGTCAAATTAGGCATGACAGCGCCAAGCCCGGCTGCGGCCGAAACGTGGCATTCAAACACATGTACATGCAGCTGCGCCGTCAAAAAGAAAGAAAGAAAAGAAAAGAGTAACATTGACATGTAACAAACTGCAACCCGATCCCAAGATGCCACTAGTCTTCCGCAGTGTCGGCCAGGAAGCCCAACCAGACAAAGGCGGCCTTGGCCACCTCTTCTTCTCTTTAAAAAACAAAATACCCTTTCGCCTGGCCGAAGTGTGACCTACATTTATCCATACGACTAGGTGTTGCCGGATCCCACCCCTGAACAGACAAGGAGGGATGAAGAAGCCGTTCGCTAAAGATGAAAGCTGAACGTGGCTAAATCGGGCGAAGAAGGCTTCACGACTTGTGACAGAAAGTCAGGAGAGCACTAGTGAATTCTACGTCTTCTTCTGCATTTTTGCGAGCGGTTAAAGCCTACGGATCGAGTGTCTTGTTATTTGTTCTTCTGTTTGGTGCAGCTGTGTACACGTGGACGCCAGTCGGCCTGCTCCGCATTTTGTGCTGACTAGCTCCGTGTATGTTCAGGTCTTTCTCTGTTCTTACCTCAAAAGGTCTTTTCTCCTCACCCAGGCTAGCAGTACCTTCTTCATGCGTACGACTCATGTTAACTGCTGTACATCCCATTGCTAAACATGTCCAACAACAACGATAGCAACACCACCAATAATATGATGATAATAGTCTAAGAAAGGCGCGTTTAACGTTTGCCTTCATACTGGGTTATCGCATGAGTCAAATCATAATTATCAAATCTACTTCCGCTATCGTGAGAGAAAGAAGAGCGGAAAGTTGACCAACTATTTTGTTCTGATTTTCTTTGTTTTGGTTAGCTTGGCGGGAGGTGAGCTTTCTGACGAGAACCTAAGTGGTGCGGCCAAGACGGTTCCAAGCATAGAATCTTGCATCACTCTTGCAACATTGCTCGAAGTCGGTGATGACGAAGCCTCGAAAATGCAACGGTCGTTGGGTTCGAACCCCTACTCATTGGCGTTTGACATGCTTTTGACGTGGAGGAGGGAGAAAGGCAGCAGTGCTACAGCCTGTGCACTGTATTCAGCTTTGAAGAGAAGCATTGGCTTACGCGCTGCTGATGAATTCGCCAAGTGCACGCTGGAAGAGTGGACGCTAAGACATGAAGGTGATTTTTCATGATTTCACTGATACCTTTAGTTAGCCATTCTTTCCATCTTGGTGCGACGGTTGGAACGCGACATGACCAGACCGAGCTGACCTCACAGCAGTTAAAAGCACGTAGTGAAATTTAAGTTGAAACTCTTCAAGGCTGATTTGCTTCGTAGAACCTCTGAGATACTTCCCAGGGCAACTGCCATACATGTAGATAGTCACACACGCACGCACGTACAGACGCTTACACACAAAGTTTCGATCTCCTGAGTCTCAAACACCTGTCCTATCGATCTCGGTTTCAAATTTCCATAGTGCTCATGCATACCTCATCATGGAAACGTCGAGGGCTTTATTCAAAATCAAGAGGTTCATCATTTTGTCAAAAAAGTACTAGTTTTTCTCGTTTGGGGGATAATGAGGATGTCGTTCCTTTTCCTAACTTGGATGAAACGAAATCAGTGCTTTGAGCATATTGAATAAGGTCCAGCTCGGACAGACTTTGGGATGAAGTGTCCTCTCCTCCAGCATGTCACAGCTCTAGGCTCATTCATTAGGGCTAAGAGCTTTGGTATGTGTCTGGGGAGCCGTGCCACTGGCAGTGGCTGCCTTCTAGCCTGTTGCCCTGAGGCCTCAAACACTCCACGCTTGTGAATCTGCATGGATGTACAGTAGAAGAATTCAAAATAAAATTATAATTAAGCTCCATTCTGGTGTGTAAACCTCCGTTGTTTTCCTGCGCCACAACACAACTTGAGTCGAGCACTCTTTTGCCTGTACGGATCTCCTTTATCATCAATGTACAGTACTAAACGAATTCCTGAAGAGAGCATCCCAGAAGGAAAAAAATGATCCAGGTGGTAAGAGTTTTCGCAACATCCTTGTTACAGTTGTTGTCACTGGACGATCCCTTGCCAATGATGACCTGATTCTCACCAGCATCGCTAACGAGATCATCGAAAAGAAGTCGGTGGATCGTCTGAAGGCCAACCTTGGAGTGACTCTCAGTTTCAATGATGTACTCTTGGAGCATTGCGAGAACCCTGGAAAGAACCAGTTCCACTCCATCTATCGCTATCTGGCTTTAAAGATTCTTCACCACTGGTAAGGATTAAAGTATTCTGTTTTCGTTTTTTTGTGGTCCGAGTTGCATTTCAACTAGTGGACTGCCATAATCAGTTCAATCAGGTGCACTCCATACTTTTGCATGATCAAGTTTCCTAACGCCCTTGAATTGCACAGAGCATGAGCTTTGCAATCCTTTCAAAGGCGGCATTGCACCTGGAGGAAATGATCTAAAGCGAAACAAACCCCTCTCTTTTCCGCTCTACTGATCGATCCTTCTCTTCACTTGCATGCCGGCTAATCGCAATTTTCACCTTACCTTCAGGTGTCAGGAAGCTGAGCGGGATGGCAGGCAACTCATCAATGTCCTTGAGTCGATTGAAGCCGATTCGCTGGCTTTGAGCTACTGGAAACCACTAA
Organism: Clathrina lutea; assembly: GCA_028571005.1. Classification (NCBI taxonomy): domain Eukaryota; kingdom Metazoa; phylum Porifera; class Calcarea; order Clathrinida; family Clathrinidae; genus Clathrina; species Clathrina lutea. The sequence goes on from JAOWAR010157436.1 coordinate 2,741, forward strand.
TGGAAGGTAAGCAAACATTTCAATCATTTAATGATGAAAAATGTCCCCTGTAGTTGTGATGTATTCTTGCAGAAAACAAAAATTAGGGTCACTAAACCAATCAAGGTCTGGACGAAGCGAACAAGCTAAGGATAATGAAATTAAGGAAAGCAGCACAGATCATGAGTCCTAGAAATTGTTACGGCATCGAGGTTGTATGTATATACATTAACACGGAGAACGCTTTACTCGAAGACCAGCAAAACTCCTTGCCTGTGTACATGAATCATCTCATTTCCTGGATGCCCGCAGTTTGGTTTATCGAGGGCTCATCAGCTAGTTTGGGCTATTGTGTGAGTCTTTATCAGGTGGAAATTCTGAAGCGTAACGACTTCGGTTTCGCTTTTGCGAGTGCTGACACGCGCTTAGGAGTGTTAACTTCGACCGTTCCGTTCCCGTTCTTTAGTCCAGGCATGCTCAGCAATGACAGATCTGCTTGATATAGTATGACAACGCTAGCATGGTGGTCGCGCTGTCATTAAAATAAGGATAGATCAGGCGATCATGCCATTCACTGTTTTCTGTATTCACTTCACTTACCACATGATATCTTGCACACATTTCGTGGTCTATTTTCTAGAGGAATCTAGTCTTCGCTGCCATTGAAAGCCCACCATTACCAAAATTGAGCTGACTTTGTAGCAAAATTGCCTGCGAAGTTGGCAAAGCTTGTTTCCCGAGTTTCTGAACTGCATGGCGTGAAATCAGGCAAGTCTTCCAGGGCAATAAGTTATAAGCATGCAATATTTCTGTCCAATGCCCTGCATGGGAAGACTGGACTTGAAAAGTGACCATACTCTAGGTGTGATGATAATGAAGTTCGCTTCGTTTTGAGCCAGCTGAATGAGTCACATTCTAAAGTGCAAGCTTACAGCCGCCATCTTTAGGCTGTTCATGTGCATCACAACGAACTTGCTGGTCTCTCTTTCTCCAGCAGGGCCACCGAATCTCCCGGATCCATGGCTACACGTGGTGCCTAAGCAGAAAGGAAAGGGGCAGATGCTACACAGAGATGACCCAGATCTGCTTCTGCTCGCAAGGTCATTTGGATGCCTTGGGCTCCCTGGCTATCGATGGATCAGTGTTGAGCGCCTGGCAGCCCACCTGTTTCACGGCATGTCCCCAAATGGGCCAGCGCTCACCACCGCCTTTCTGCTCCGACATCCCGGTGAAAGTTCTGAGGAGATAGCGCTTCGGCTTCTGCAACAATGGCAAGGAAATGAGTGTCTTCTTTTGAGACTTTGGTTTGTGATACATAGTTGGACATCATGTATCAAGTTTTTGGTTTGTGATACATAGTTGGACATCATGTATCAAATTTCCCGCCGCTGAGGTCCTTCTAATAATAAAGTATTGAAACTTCCTCTGGGTGTATCTATTTTCTTTGAATTGCAATTGGGCAAGGCTAATATACTCTTCAAACAAGAATGCCTGCTGCTTGGCATCATGAATGAAATTGGACAATACCTCCTGCAGACTGCTAGTGTTTGTGCGTGGAGGGAGCAACATGCTCAAATCAATCTGAATGTTTGTGTGCATTGTACTTTTCTGCATCTCAGGTGCATCAGTGCCAGCAACGCTGACGATGAGTGGGTCCTTGAAGCTCTGGAGAAGATACATGCGAGCTCCACAGCTGAGGAACTGAAGAAAGAATTCGCTACGGGTACAACTGGATTCTGTTTGAATTAATCATGTTGCTTCTCTATGCTCAACTAAAACAGGTGTACTAAGATGGGCCCACACAAGTGTGCATTCTCAACTTGCAGCTGTAAATTGGGATGAAATACTTTCCAGGCAGGTTCTTCTTAGCCAGCTTATAGAGCCATCCATCGAAGAAGGCCTTTCCAGTATGATTCTATCACATGTTCCTGATTTCAGGTCGATCACGAAGGTTGGCTTCTCACCAGACCCAAACAGTGGGGAGAGAGTTGGCGAGCGATGACCCATTTTTGTACTCACTGGCAGAAGAGATCACTACAACTTGGCAAGCTAAACAGCTGGCCATCCTTCTTCTTCACAGCGTGCTGCCTGAAGGACCGCTGGCTTTCGTCGACCAACTTTTTGAAGGATCTGGACATCAACAGAGCGCAATTGCAAAGGTTGCACTTCATCTTCTGAGGAAGTGGTCAGTTTAATGAACGGTTTGTCGGACATTTAAAGGGCATACGTGAGTTTAAGTAGAAAAAGAGATGTGGCCACATGGAGGAATGTAAGCTGAGTGAAGAAACAAAATGATAAAATAACACTCCATGCCAAGACCAGGACTCAGCCCTGTGAAACCAAACTGTCCAGCTCATAAGAGAAGCCTTGATGTCCGCGACTTCGCTACGCCACATCATCCCCATTTTTGAGTTGGCAATTAGGAAACTGTGACAAGCGAACCATTTACAGCTGCTGTTTTTTTTTGTTTTGAAAAAGACATCCCATCACGACTAACATTAAAAATGTTTTTCTTTTGTATCGACACATTGATGCCTATATTTTGCATTCAATGCCAAACAACCTGGCAACGTGGTCTGAAATGGGAACATTGCAGAAAAAATGAATTACAGAACGGCAAGAGATCTAGGGAAGTTCTAGCGGCAGTACTGACACCCTCACTCTGATGTACCCAATTTACTTGTTCCTACCAAGTTTTTAATAGTAATGTTTCGATAAAACCCTCAATATGAAAACCTTCAAGAGGTTTTGTATGGACACTTTTATAGGCTTTAAAAAGATTTTTGCCAGGCAAACAAAAGAACCTCAATCGTTGATACCGCTCGAAAGAAAGAACAGCTTCTAATCAAACCACGGCGAGTCAAAATCAAACTCAAGATGTATTACTAATTTTTATTTTGTCATGCTGAACATGAGCAGTCATGTGATGGCCTGTGTTCTGGTTTCCAATTCTGGGTGATGGTGATAACGCCGCCTTTTTGTCGGGTCCTCTGACTCTTATAGGGGTTAGTTACCAGGGCCCGGAAGTTTGTGCTAGTGACGAAAAACCAGAAGATTAACACCTACAAGGGAATTCGAGTAGAGCATTCTGAGACCTTTCCATGTCCATCTCAGGGTCGTTTCTTGGGCTGAGTCTACCAGTAGTAAGATGTCAAGACCCTACATCACAAAACAGGCATGGTCCACCGACCATCACAGAAGAAAAGATCAAAACTGTGCTCATATAGACTTTCTTGCTGCCTTGTCCGGAAGAAAGTTCACATTTTGAAATTCAGACAGTGTGTAGTTTGCGAGAAAATGAGAACACCCTTACTTTGTTTAAGACAGTGACTGAGGTTAAACCCCACCACTGAACAGCCGAAATTCAGCAGACACCACCTGTCCAGCCTAGCCTCAGATAGAAATCCTGGTGCATTACAATGGTGGAGACGGGTTAATTTGAGTTCAATGTTTTGCTCAACCTATAAATAAGGTAAACGTACACCAAGTAGTGGAGGGAAGTTAACAATATAATGCAACTGGCCACATTACTGGACTTATGTTTTTATAAGCTCTATCCAAAATCTTGGACAATTCGTCTTGCCTAAAGGAGTTGTAACCACTTACCACCACTCCATTATGTTGCTCAGACAAGGCAGTCGATGACGGAGATTCGAGATTGCCGGGGTTGTGTGTGTTTTGTTTGTAAATTCAAACACTTAAGTTCTCTCGACTTGTGAGGGTAAGACAGCCGTGTCTTGCACTGTTTACGGTGATGTCTTATGTTCTTTCAGGTGTGACAGCGTTGAGCACACCTGTGGAGCACACTTGTGTGAAATATTTCAAGAAATTAACTTGGACATTGATGAAGACTTGGAAGAAAAGCTCCTGACAGGTATGACAATGTTCTAGTGTTGCCAGAATTCTGCCAGGAAGTTGGATAACTTGCTATTGACCCCCAAGAATTTGAAGCTGTGAGCTGCCAAGGCGGACATGCACTTCAAACTCCATTTTCTCAAAACCTTGCCCCCAATAACAGTTTGCCATAACTCAGCCACTACTTTACTGGAGCTACTTTAAATTTTCTACACAACCTCCACAATCGTCGACCTAAAAGTAACGGCACTAGGAAACGTCAATTTTCTTCTTGTTTCTCACGTTCTTTTCAATGAAGCGGACCTGTGTATGCCCAAACATGGGTTATTTCTTTCCACCCTTATACTTAAGGTCAACATAGTTATCACAAAATCTAAGGTCAACGTATTTTAAACACCCGGAAGAGGTACAATCCTGACAATGTTATATCGTGTAAATGAAGAGACAGTGGTGAATTAAAGTTTTCATCTGCCATTTTTCTTAACATCATTCGTCAGCCAAGCGACCAAATATCCAGATCTAGTTTTCAGCATTCATCTACGGGATACATGGTCTTTACATTGCACAACTCAATAAATGTGTGACAAACATATAGTTACACAGATAGGAAAGTGGGGGTAGAACTCCCTTAAGACTTTGAACTACCTCGACCTGCATGCATGACTTGCTAGAGCTTCTTTATTCAGCCGAGTTAGACAATTTATTTCGACACTGGGAATGAAAAGGATGAGAAAATCTAATGCAGTGATAAAGAGAACATCGTCACATTTGTATTCAAAAGCGAATTCAGATTTCTCCTAAATTTTCCTCACACAGACATCTCGGCGTCACCGCAAGCGAGGGCAGAACGGACTGGCAGGAGAATGGTCAGCAATGATCCACTTTTGTACTCTCTAGCATTGGGCTTTGAGTCCAGCCTTGGAGTTGAACAATTGGCCGCTTGTCTTTTTCGTGGAATGTTGCCAAACCAGTCGGTGGTTTTGGGTGAACTTCGGGCGGAGAATCCTGCAACAATACCACCATCGAAGATGGCGCATTTGCTCTTGATGAAATGGTTTGTCCTACCGACTGAAGCTTTATTGGTGTATTGAGTCGGTTGTGGCAAACTACTCTAGCACAAAAATGTGCACTTCACTCTTCTTTGTACCTGAAGATTGCAGCTGGTCACACAGACCCACCTAAAGACAAAAAAGAAACACCACACAATAACATTGTACTCATCAACCTCTTCGCCAATTTTCCAACATTTGTGAGTAAAATTGAAAAAATAGAAGTTTGTAATGCTCCAATTCTGAAGCTACATTACCTGGCCAATGGTATGGCCAACCTCCTTCCATGGGGGCCTTTGTGCACATGCTTGGCACCCTCCCTTTCTCTTTCTCTCCACGTAATAATACTATGGCAATCAAAATCATAGATCAAGCTATACATGCTCATGAGATAGAAACAGGGTTAAACCGGATCAACCTCAAGGCAGTCATTGGAATCGTTTTAGATTTGAGAATAAATTCATGATTTTTCTATAGGCCCTCTGCAGACCGCCATTTTAAATATTCCTGAGCTCCTACATTCAATGCGTGGTGATGTTGTCATGGATGTTCTTGTTCGTGCAGGTGTGACTGTGTCAAGGATCCTAATGGTGATCTTTTGTTTGAAGTACTATCGCATGGTTGCAAGCCCTCTTTCTGCGAGGACTTTGAAGAACAACTTCTGTCAGGTGAGAAAATGGTTGTAGTAACCCAGACACCTGCTGTCCCATGCCAATTAAAGAAAGGCTTTCCAGAAAACAGAGCTTTGTCCTATGACATCAATTAAAATGCTGGTTTAAACTTGAAACTAGGATGTCACCGTTAGTTTACAAGGCTTCTGCCAATTCCTTTTTTTTTTTGTCTTTCTGCCGTGAGTGTTCAGGCTATTAATTGCCTTAACTGACCTCTCTGAGTCTGGCCACTGGCACTAAACAGACAAGAAGCAGGAAAAACATGAAGAGATGAAAATGCAAAGTCATCGACAACTTTGACCAACAGCAAGCCTTGCACATTTTTGCCACCAACTTGTGTCCTAAGTGATGTAATGTCTAATCTAACAGTGCGGACCAGATGGACTGAAGCCCTCCACTTTCAAAAACACTCTGTTTTAGACTTTAATGAGCACGTGTTCCACCGTTCAGAACATCTAAAACTTTCTTGAGTTTTGCTGAAGGAATGTTTTGTACTTGCGTCTCTCTTAGAACTTCCACCAAAACAGAGAGGAGGAATCTTGATTGACAGCAAGGACGAGCTTCTTTCAGACATCGCATTCTCGTGCAGAAGCTTCACTTTGTTCAAGGTCGAGCACTTTGGAGCTCTCCTCCTGCATGGCGCCATTCCCGATGGAGGCAAACGTCTTCAAGGGCTGATTTCCGACCACAGACATGAGACTCCGGAGAAACTTGTACACTTGCTCCTCCAGGCATGGTAAATGACAAGGCTATTCATTAAAGACAAAACATGGCTCTAGCTATGTTAGAGCCAACGCCTATCGAGAAAGCTTGAAAGGAATTAAACGAAACTGTTGATCGCTTAGAATATCCTAAAATAGCACAAAATGTAGAAGGCCAAGTGGAAAGTGTTAGGCAAATGCTCGTTTCTGCTTTCTAGGATGCGTGCAGACTATTCAAAACCAATCCCGGCTGATTTGCTACTTCATATACTTTCAGATCTGTAGAGAAATCTTCCACATAGGTTGAAGCACATTGGTTTAGAGATCGATTCATTAATTACGGTTTGTCTAGAACACCCCCCCCCCCCTATGTGCCTAACACCAACGGTCTAGATCACAATACTGTACAAACTGGTAAGTTTCCTCCAGTCTATTGTTGTATGATGTCATTGACTTGTTCCTTCTGGTGTGTTTATCAGGTGCCGCAATGACCAGCACCCTTGTGGGGAACAGCTGTATCAAGCGTTTTATTCCATGGAAGAGAACAAACTTGCTTATGAGTGGAAGATTGAGCTTCTGTCCGGTAGGTTGTGACGTTCTATCATGTTTGGACAGTGGGCGCTTTCCTAATTCGTCAGCCGGGATCTTTCCCCGTCAACCTTCAGATCATAGACCTAAACCTACATTAGAATATATGAGAAGACAAAGACTTCAGATGGGGAGGGCTATCCTTCCAATCTCCCATTCACTCAACCATGCAAGAGAAACTACTAAAGAAAATGCCAGGGAGGGTCCAGTAGTTGTATCACTTGGAAAAAAACACAGTGCATGAATTATCAGCAAACCCTTAGGCCACCCTGTCCCGACTTTTAGGCCAATTCGCAATCTTGCTCTGCAAAGAAATTCTTGGCAGCTGATTGACTTTCTGTTCTGAGCGTAGATGTCATCACGCAAATCGATGTATTTAGTGCGGAGCAAGATGGCGATGACCATGCATGTGCAACGCATGCAACACCATGGCATCCATACATGCATATGCACGGCCGAGTCTTTTGGGTGCCTAGATTGTGATATCTGAAGGCGAAACTGCAGCCCAAAAGTTCGGACTGGACAGCCTAAGGCATCAAAAGAGGAACAGCCAAATCAAGCCTGTCAACCGTTAGTTACAGCTGACAGACTGCTCTAGTGAAGGGGGATAAAATGCTATAGCTCTGACAATGGTGAGACTAAATGGGGGTATACCATGAATGTGGTAAGCTGGGGAGAGAGTCCGAACAACGGGTAGCTCAACAAACAAACCAGGAGAACGGTGAGAAATTGAAAGAGAAGTATCGACGAAAGGCAAGCTTCAGCTCTGATGTGGAGTATCGCATTGGCCATGTCAAGGCACACCACCTCCCATGAAAGTGAATGAGACGGAAGGAACGAAAGAAGAATGGGATCAGCAGACCAGAAATTAAACTTGGGTCGTTGGAAGTCAGAAACTCGTTTACTGGCTGTGGTGTTGGCGATTGCCCAACATGCCATCGACGTTAACTTCCAGCTGGTTTCTCTCTCCCACGCGTATAATTTTCTGCTGCTGCGACCCCCATTAGGTGTCAGCTCATGCCCGCTGCTCAGGTGACCCCTTCCAAATGAACTTCGGTTGGCAGCTGCAATTAGAGCTTACGAAATGCAATGTTAGTTGTGCGGTGCCTCCGTGGCGCAGTGGTTATGCAGTCGCTTTACACGCGAATGGTTGCGGGTTCAAATCCGTCCATGGTT
>JAOWAR010157447.1:0-10758 GCA_028571005.1 Clathrina lutea
CACGACACATATACACAATCCACACCAAACACACACACAAACACACACGACACTCGCACACGACACACACACGACACATATACACAATCCACACCAAACACACACACAAACACACACGACACTCGCACACGACACACACACGACACGTATACACACTCAGCCAAAGAGAAACAAAGCCAAAAAATGCAAAAAAAAAACTGCAAAGAAAAGAGAAACGAGACCAAGAATGGCAAAAGCGAACTGCAAAGGAAAATTGACCTTTGCCTTACCTCCAACTGCTCGCACTTCTCCTATCGGATGGAGGTTTCTTGTGCTATTAAACCACACAGGTTGTCGATAGATGCGGTAGGCAACGATTCTTTGGCACACTGGTGTGCCCTCAACTCCAGGTGCGAGTCCGTCCCAGATCACGCCCACCCCGATTTCTCCGACCTGGCTGGAGTCAACACCCTGTACCAGAAGAGGGTGTTGAAACGTGCCGGACTGTCGTCGTTGGCGATTTCGCTCTGTCTCTTTGTTGCCACTAACAAAGACCTCCTCTCCCTCATCTCCTTTTTCGTGCAGAGGTAGGTGGACTGATGCTGCTGAAGCTGCGAGCTTTGGAATATTTCTCTTCCTTCTCCCTGTTGTGTGTTCTGTCTCTGACGCTAGTAACTTCTGAAGCTTGACCTCCTCGGCGGATGGTTGGTGTGAGGGAATAGGGCGATTACTGCCGTGAAGTAGCAAGTTATTGGTGGATGATTGTTGATTCAGGTCATTGGTTGAGGTGCTGTGAGCTCCATTTAAAACTGAAGAGTAATAAAACACTAAATGGTTTATTTCTGACACCTGCGATCCCTCAACTGGCCTGTGGCCACAATGCTATTCTATTCCACTCCACTGCTGGCCTGTGTCCACAATGCTATTCTATTCCATTCCACTGCTGGCCTGTGCCCACAATGCTATTCTATTCCACTCCACTGCTGGCCTGTGTCCACAATGCTATTCTATTCCACTCCACTGCTGGCCTGTGTCCACTCCACTGCTGGCCTGGGTCCACAATGCTATTCTATTCCACTCACTGCTGGCCTGTGTCCACAATGCTATTCTATTCCACTCACTGCTCAAATTAGACTAAAAAAATGTCAGATCATAGCAAACAGTGTAACCATGGTTACCCATGAAACATGATGAAAGGCATGCGTAATAAAGTCCATTCCTGGCTGAAGCAGAGTCATGAGAAAGAAAAAAAAGATGCTTTTGAAACCTTTCTTGAAATAATCTATAGCTAGACGTTTTGCCAGCCTTGCCAGTGGTTTCCTTAATAGTAAATTGATTTCTCACTATTGACAAAAGGCTTTGAAAGACTGGTGAAGTTTTGAGGCTTGCTTCCTTACTCTTAAGGTAATGCTTCTTCAAGTTCAGACGAAATATATGGTTTTTGTCCATAGTTCAAAACTGATTTCCAGTTATATTGCAAAAGATGTTGTGATTATTTCCCATATAATAATCACCAAAGAAACGTCCACTTGCTCAATTGCCATATACGACTAACAAAATGAGTCAGCATTCTTGCCTTTAATTCGCTGAGGAAATTGTGTTAGTATCTTCTAGAAAAGCGATGATAAAGCCTGCTTCGAAATCTTTACGAAGTATGCTCAGATGAGTATTCGCAAGAACATCGATTCTTACCAATGGTTGCGATAATCACCAGCAAGGTAGGGCCAACATGCCGTACTAGAGTCATTTGGAGTCGAACCTGAACACCACTCCTCTTCCGTGACGAGCGATTGATAGTCGGAAAGCAACTCCTGGTGTTCAAGCGAAACGATCTCTCTACCGGATTGAAACCACAGTCAAAGAACGGTGAGCTACACACACACACACACACAACACACACACACACACACACACACAAACTCCTTCTCTCTCTCTCTCTCTCTCTCTCTCTCTCTCTCTCTCCCTCTCGCTCCCTCTCTTTCCGTCCAATTCGCAAATCACTTGCCTCAGAAAGCAATCCGCAGCACTCAATACAATACACCTGGATCTTTCGAACCGCAGTCGAAGCTTCACCCAACATATATCGTCACATGTACTGGCATCTCGTGACAGCAACAGCAAACTTCAGCCGGGAGGGTCCGCTCCTTGCCTTCGGAAAAGGAAGAGCAGCGACTGTCCTTCGTACGATGATCTCAGCGCGGTGGCGATAGGAGTAAGAGCGAATTTCGCAAGACCATAAGCTGATTGCTGGACTCGCGATGAAAAGACAGAAGATTTGGCATGATTTTTATACCCTGCAGCGCCTCGAGCTCTGGCTCCACACCGCGGGCAGGGGGCATGCAACCACTGCACAATGTGGGCTGTCCCCGCCATTCATCTGTCACGGAGCGCGGCCGGCAAGGCGCCATCGCACCGTTTAGTCCGTGCCCCAGCCTTGTATCTCCCGAGCATTGCCGCTTCCGTTTCCTTTTTCTCAACCCTTCAGCGCATACGAGCATGGAGGAAAGCAATTCGCTTTCGACAAGTAAACTGCGATAAACTCAAATCCTCCAGGCCAATTTCAAAGAAGATTTAACGCACGCCTGGATCCAGGCTCGTATAGCACGCAATCGAATCCTGCGAAAAAGTTTAACATACGTACATGTACATAAAAACATCGTTACATTACCGAGCCGACGTCTTGCTGACCGGTGACGCCAAGCGGGCTTTGACCCGTTTCACCACAAATCTCATTGACTCGACTACACGTAGGGACCCAACTCGACAATTTTGGTCAGCTCTCTTTTACCAGGCTAGGGGCCTGGGGCAAGCGATTGATTTTCGAAGCCTAACTCGAGTCTTAGGGATTTTCCATGTTCACCGCAAGACGTGGATTCAACGAAAACTAGGGACGATGGTGAGCACGCAGGCAATTCAAGTTCAGAGTACAGACCGAGCAGAGAGAGTGAGAGAGAGAGAGGGGGATGGTGGAAAGATAAGAAGTTGGGGTGAGGCCAGAGCGGAGGAAGAAAACCGCAGTCATATGGAGAATAGAGGGTCAAATGCCCTAATTCGCGGCTGCTATTGAGCATTTCAACATGAAGTAGACCTCGGTTTTCTATCGCGGTAACGGGTTTGAAATTATCCCTTGCAAAAAGTTGCGAAGGCGATTCGTTGCCAACACCCACGTTCACTGTGTACATAATCATTGAGCATTCAAAAAGGAAAACTCCCTGAACATGAAACAATTGTATTGAGCAGAGCTGCAGAAGTATTCGATCGCTGATGATCGTAAGCTGCATGGACCACAGGAGAGGATGCCAAGGTACCGTCGATTCATAATAATTATTCTTGGAGATGGCTTGCCAAAAGAAACTTCCCTGTTCGCGGCCAGGCTTGATAAGAGCAGCTGAGGCAAAGTTAGATTGGAGATGGGTTTGAGTAATTTGATCTGCATGGTGAGCGTAATGAACCACTGACGTGGCTGAAAATAATTTCTTTCTTTCTTCTTTTTTTAAGCCAGCGATGGACACACGCCAAAGAAACTCCTGCCAAATCCGATTGTGGGTCTCGTAGAGAAATACTCAAGTGGCGATCATGGGCTCAAAATTGTCATCTTAAAAAATTAAATAAAGCTCACCTTCGAGACCCGCCGGCGGGAAACTTTTCAGAGGCTCTATATTCTGATGTCAGCACTGTTGAGCATCCCTGCAAACAGTTTTCAGAGGGCGCGCCCCTCCGTACATCAGGCATCAAGTCTACTCAGTCCAGGATAATATCTTTACATACAACCTTTCGGTAGGGTTTCCCCTGCCTTCCTTCATCAAGAAAAGGCTCTGGTAATTATGCCCAATCGAGGAGACTTGCTCGGCCAGGTCCTATTGAGTTAACCTGTTAGGTGTATAAAAACATAAAGAATAATGGCTCTCTACTCAAAAAAAGTTCTTGGGCAAAGTGGGAGTTTATCGCGTTGGGATAAATTGTACCGTTCTAGTATTAGGCCACGAAACGACTCAGGACAGGAGCCAAGGTCTCCGCAATCCGCCAGAGCGTGAACCCACAACGTGAAGACCACAGCTGGGAAAAAGCTGTTTGATTAGCAGACACATAGACAAAGACTGTTCAATACAAAATGACGTCCACTGGTACCAGTCTACCAGGCTGCCAGTCCTTAGAGTCCCCTTCTCTCTCAGCCCCGGGCTGATATATTTCAGGTGCAAATCAGAACAATCCAAAGGAAGAAATTTATCATTGATCCATTAGCTGCCCCGAGACCACCTTGCATTGCCAACGCTCAGTCCACAAATGCCCTCCTTCATTCTTCCTCCTAAAACACGACCGAAAGTCTTAACTTCGGCTAGAATTGAAAATGGCCTCAGCCGGGTCCGACTGATTGCGACCAAGCTGAACTTTTTTTCTTTCGTCCACATCCACCCAAGCTCCAAGTCCAGGCCGGCCCACTCCAATGGAAGACAAAGAGAGACTAGCTCCGTCGGTGGGCGACTCTGCGGAAGAGTGTTACCCAGAAACGTTAAATTTTATTCGGACACTCCGTTCCTTCAAACATCCATTTCGTTCATTCACACGTAGTACCAGTGTGCGCCCGGGCCACCGAGTCCAAGTGCGGAGATCCTGCAATCCACCGAAATCGACCAATGAAAAGCGGAGCCCTGTAAGATGAAGCTATCAAAAATCCGGAACGGTTTGTCCTCTGCATTTTTCATGTTTCATGGTGATCATGAGCTGAGAGCGAAGAGCTCCAGCTCTGCCAAGGCGCGAGGGTTGCAGGTGGAAGAAATCCTTGGTCCATTCTTACACTCCTTACAACCCGGGAACGACCAAGAAAAGAAAAACGGAGACGCTTAATCACACGAAAGGCGTTTATTTCTTCTTCTCGACGGTCACCCAACTCACCCAATTTCACAGCTTTGACGAGAATACAAAGTTCATGTGGACTTGTAAAGAATAACATCTGAGCAGAGGTCAGAACAGATCGATCGCATCAGCGAGGATATTCTCTGACCGATTAGTCACGATCGAAGGTTGGATCGTGACGAATCAGTCAGATAACATTCTCACCTTTCGTGTGATTGACCATCTCCAAGCAGGTAATTTCCTTCTCAACCAGGCCATTGGCTGACTCAGTCCTATAACTAGCTAAAGAGCATATACATGTATGTAGTGACAAGAACTATGAAAAGAGCCAGATCGCCCCCAGCGTGAGCTGGTAACAAGAAACAAAGAGGTTGAAAAACTAATCACATAAACAAGATGGCGGTACGAAGGATAAGTATTTTCCTCTCAAATTAACACAGGTGGGTGAGAGTTTAATCTGCAAGAAGGATTTGGAAAAAAAGCAGATGCAGCCTCCAGTCATCATTCCGAGATAAATTAATGATATTCTTTTTCTTTCCCCATCATCATCATCATCATCATCATCATCTTCTTCTTCTTTTAACACACTGACCGGGGATAATGAACAAATGCGTAAGACATTGCTGGCATGCTAATTGCTTGTAAGCCATGGGTGATTCCCACAAGTTCAGGCGGAGTGCCATCCTCTGCCACCGACAATACTTGCCAATTGCCTGAGCTGACCAGTAGCTCACACTGCTCACTAAATGCTTCAGTGTTGTGAGCGCGAACGTGGTACTCTACCTGCTGCGGAGCATCAAGGCTTGGCAGCTGCTGCTGCAGGCCGGACACTGTGACAGAGACGTCTTCCCCGGCCGTGTTGAGAATTACCACTGTTACCCCATCGCCTGTGCAGCTGGCATGCGCTCGGACCGTCGTTGAGTCAGTGACTGTCACGTTCAGCTGAACACTGCCCATCAGCTTGCCCCACATCAGTGCAGCAAAATAATCAGGATTCGGCTCAAATGTAGACTTGTTGATCATTTCATACCAGCCGCCAATCAGTGTGCTCCGGGCAAACGCAACGACACCGTGGGCAGAGAGAGAGCCGAGGACGTCAAGGTACCAGAAGCAGTTGGCGAAGCGGTTAGTGCATCCATTCAAGCCTCCGTGGCTATGTGGTCCGACCTCCCCAGCCATGACGGAAAGACCTGGCGCGTTTTTCTTCACAATCGACAAGAAGTCCAGCTCAGGCAGGGTGCAGGTGGCCAGTTGAGTGGCGTTGACATTCCCTGAGCTGCACACACTAGACGTGTAGCCATTGCAATATGTGTGCACCGTGCTGGCGTTCAAATAGGGCGCAGCCACCTTGATGTAAGACGCCAGCCACTCATCCTCCGACTGTTTAAAGTGCTGTCCGACATCAGGCCCGAACAGCAGAGGGCGATTCTCATCATCATTGGGCCAAAACTCGTTGATGTAACTCCGAATGGTGCCGAAATCTTGAGCTAAAATCTCCGGATCGACCTGTCCATGGTTGTCCTCGTTCGACAGCTCGAAGGCGTAGACGGGATACTTTTGGCTAGCCGTGTACTTCAGAAACTCTCGGGCGTTGGTCGAGTTGAAGTGCTCGTTGTGATGGTGTCGCTGGTAAAGTCCGTTCAGGCCGAAGGCCAGTTTCACGCCCGTGTACTGGACGAAATCTATGATCTCGCTCCACCGCTCCATGGTCAAGCACAGCGGTCCGGGCCAGTTGATCGATTTGTTGATAGCTTCTGGAGTCGAGCATTCCGGTGGATTTCCAACAACGTAGACGACTCCGTCTTCCGTTGTTCCTCCGATTCGCCAGATGGCCGGGGCCAAGCCCTTGGCGAGGTTCCTCAGGCGGATGTCGGTTAGATTCAGCGTCAGCATCCCTGACCACTGCCATCGATCGCCATTGCCCGGGTCATTGTGCCTCCACCAGTCTGCCGTGAAGCCACGAAAGAGTCCGTGCCAGACTTCGGCGGCGTGCTTGCCGATGTCGACGGTCGCTGTGCTGTGAGGGTGTCCAGCAATGTGCAGACTGGCCACGCCGACGAAGAGCACGCCAGTGATAGCCCATCGAGTGAAGCTGTCCATGGCTCTCGAATTCACAGTGTGAAGTGACAGTCTGACGTTCCAGGCAGAGAGATGCAGACAAGGTGCTGTTTGCGATGCTAGACTAGACTGAACATTGCTCGCCGTGAAGACCGCGCGCCGACCGGTGAAATTATCCTGAGCTGCAAACTCTGTAGCTACTGGTAGTCCTACATCGTAAACCGCATGCAGTGGCACTGCATGCTAGCGTAGGAATCGAACGTCGGATAGCGCGGCCTTCTTCGGCTCGATGCCGCAAGCCGCGATCGGGCAAGCAGCTGCACTATGTGGTCCATAATGTAAGTTTTGAGCACGATACTTGTTGCATTCTCGTTAGATTGGCTCATCAACATGATCTACGTCGTGCAGACACTCGAAGTAGACCTAATGTCTCGAGATCTTGGCTCTCGTTAGTTTTCAACGACGCCGGCAGTTTTCCGGTCCCTGTCTGGCTATATCCGACCACCGTTTCAACACGACATAGCTCGAGCGTCACGTGCAGAGTGTTCAAGATACACGACAGCAACGATTAACGAGAGTCAACTTTGCGCAGCACCGCATCGGAGCACGGATAAATCATTATTACTGGTATGAAGCGCGCACAATGGCGATGGTGGATGGTGACGTCTGCGTCTATTAGTGACGCCATGCCATTAATCTGAAACAGCATGTGAACCAAATAGCACCGATTTAGATCATTCTGGGCAGGAGTTATCCCATTACTAAGACACAGACACACGTTCAAAAATCGGCCAGTCCATGAGAAACCAAAAAAAAAAGGGTACAAGCAGGCCATGGCGCTTTGAGGCCACCCCTCCATAACAGATAATCACCCGTTCTGCCCTGAACAATGCAGAGATGGCACTTAGATGTACGGAAACATCGATGTCCTTTACTATGTCATGAACTGCCAACACACAGCACACTTCAAACAGTAGTGATAGCAGCGAATAGGAAACATGTCCAGCAAGCGATAGCTCCAAACGATTACAATCATGCATTAGATTGGGCATTAGGCTCTCCATGTCTAATAATCAACAATTTTTTTTTCACAAAGTGAGGACACAAAATATCATATGAATTATATGTGATGCGCATAGCGAGTTAGTTGAACAATTCTTCATGTCTACCGCAGCGAAAATGAAAAGTCATCCTGTTCTGCCCTTCAAACACCGTCCTTCCTCCTCGTCTTTTTCAGACAATAGGTGTGCGTGTCTTAAGTGACAGTTGTCGTTGCCTCAGCCTGTGGTGCAGGCCCATCGAGCTGCAGCTTCAGTCTTGCAATGAACTACGAGACAGACAGACAAAAAACAAAGCCAAAAGAAAAAATCAAAGCATTGCTCCCTCGCTAGCGAATTTTTATTTCCTTTTTTGGTGTTGTTGATACTTTTGTCGTGTCATGTCAAAATGCCTATTTCGTGCTCGAAACCTCCTTTCCTTCTTGAAAAAAAAAAAAAAAAAAAAAAACATCACAAAGACTGAAAGCAGGGAACTTCAACAACAAAAAATGCGAATGTCGATGCATTGTAAGGCATGGGTTAAAGGCCCCCAGCATCCCAGGCAGAGGCCCCCTTCCAAGTAAGAAAAACTTTACAGCCCGAATGATGCATGGAAGGTGGGACTGGATGACACTCGAAGAGGCCAACTAATCTTTCTCTGCCCCCTGCTCATGGCTGTAGACAGAACTTGGAATTTGAGACAAGGCAAACACACCTCCGGAATCCAAACATCAAACGTGTATGACACTGGGTTGATGTTCTTCCGGTGAGCTTCTGGAATCATGGTGAAAATATCCTTCAGTTGAAAGGAGAGGGCGGTTTGCTGCAGAATGTAAAGAAATAAAATTCACAGGAAAACAAATCTTCAGAACGGCATCTGCCTATCCCAGTCTACAAATGGCCAAAAGAACACCATTGCAGAAGCTGTCAGATGGAGCTCTATACCGAAATCACAGGCAAGATCAATGTGCTACACTTCATGCATACAACAAACGAGATGAGTGGGGAAAAAAAAAAACGACCTACTCCTGGAATGTAGTTTCAGGATCAATTCTTGGCCTCATGATGCCAAGCTGAACGTAATTCTGGGTGCTGTTTCGAAATTCGACAGTACAGAGATCAAACCTGTTCATGAAACTTCTCATGAAAGAACTTTTTCTTCAATACAATATTTTTTTTTCAGTCAAGTGCACGATTTAACCTAATGCATTGAACTAGCGCTACGTAGTAAGACAAACGAGATCAAAGATCAATCTCTAGAATGTTTTGTAAAGATGGCAAGACTTGAATATTACTCAAGTAAAAATGATAAATGCTCGACCTCATACCCAGATCCAAACTTGAACGTGCAGAACAATATCGCCTACCAGATGAGAATCACCTGACGAAGCCGCTACACCACCACATTATCCTGGTCTGGGCATAGGGTTGAGCATCTAACAAATTTCCTTCATCAATCTATCTCCTCTGTGAGGTCATATCTCTTCTCCTTTAAATTTGCACTGTTGGTTTCAGGGAATGGAAGCACGACATATCAACAGACGCATAGTGTATAGTGCAAGGAAGAAGGGAGGGGAAGGGGAAGAGGATGAGGAGGAAGAACAAAGGAAGCAGAGTAGCATCAAAGAGAGGACTTCTGACCACGCTCGGAGCCTTGATTGGTCCGAAACTGGAACGCAGCAAGTGACATCGCTTCTCCAGGCGGTTTCCTTGAAAGAAAAGCCGATGCGCCTCACTGGCAACTTTCTCGTAAAAGATAGCCACAAGTGTCTCCTGAGAGAGGAAGAGCAACACAGCGATCTCTGTTTATTACTCTCAATATAAATTTTCTTCTGAAAAAAAAAAAAAAAAACCCTTTTCATATCCAGGTTAAAAAACAGTCTCCAGGTAAAGCCAATATAACATGCCTTGGCACAAAACAATGAAAAGAAACGTTCCCATAGTTCCATCAACACAATGAGGAGCAAGAAAAAAAATTTTCAATGCTGAAATTTTCAGCAGCGACAAATTTCAGAGAAGGCCAGCGTGGAAATAGGAAGAATAGAAAAAGTTAAGAAAACCAAGGGCACGACAACTTGCAATGCAGCTCTGTTTCTTCAACTTTGATCAAGACTTCATTTGCTGATTGTTTTGAGAAACCGGCATGCTTCAGAAGGAAGAACTAGGCCCGATGCACAGTCGAGCACAATCCATGCTACTTTGTACTAAGCCATGAACACGCCATGAACATGCCGAACAAAAACAAAAGACAAGAGCAAAAAACATCCCAAAATCAATTAATACCTTCCTCACGAGAGAAATTAAAACTCAGTCAGAATCAGTGCACATGATGCTTTAAAGGCCATAGCAGCTTTCTTACTGGCTCTGCAGAGACCAACTCAGAAAGTTATATGACAAGGACAGAAAATACAACTCACTTTTATGGTGGAGAACCTGACTCTGATCAACAAACGATAGTGTGAAGTGTGAGTGTAGGTTTGTCTGAAAGTGGGAGTGACTACAAGTGTCAGTGTAGGTGTGTCTGAAAGTGTGAATGACTGCATGTGTGAGTGTAGGTGTGTCTGAAAGTGTGAATGACTGCATATGTGAGTGTAGGTATGTCTGAAAGTGTGAATGACTACATGTGTGAGTGTAGGTATGTCTGAAAGTGTGAATGACTGCATGTGTGAGTGTAGGTGTGTCTGAAAGTGGGAATGACTACATGTGTGAGTGCAGGTGTGTCTGAAAGTGTGAATGACTACATGTGTGAGTGCAGGTGTGTCTGAAAGTGTGAATGACTACATGTGTGAGTGTAGGTGTGTCTGAAAGTGTGAATGACTACATGTGTGAG
>JAOWAR010157458.1:0-10758 GCA_028571005.1 Clathrina lutea
CCATGTACATGATGTACATGTGCGCTGCCAGCCGCTAGCTGTGCACGTGAAAGTCGATCGATCGGCTGCTGAGCCCAGTTTTTCTTCCAAACGAACAAGCTCGGACCCCCCCTCAAACGAACATCGCTCGTTTGGAAAAAATGCAGGTAATTGGCGACGGTCCCTTAACTATTCTCTTATTTGGTGATTTATGCATTGTGTATTAAGGAGCCTGATGCTGTTGTCAACAAATATTTCTGGCCTTCCCTGGTGATGAATGTGGGGGCTTGTTTGTGGAATTTTGTGCAAGGAGTACATTGGTTGGACGATCCTGTATGTTTTCCGTTGCCAGGGCTCTGATTACTTCTGTTGGTTGTCTGTGCCTTGTCTCCCCGAGATATCTGCACGCCTCCCGTTGCTGGAGGAGTTTAAGACTACGCACCCAGGGCTGGCTGACTATGTCGATCGCATCCCAGAGGTGATGTTTGCAGACACTCCGACTAAGGTTCGCAAGTACGCCCAGGCATTTCGGCGTTGGTCTCATTGAGCCCGGAAGCACAACATGCCGTCACTTCCTGCTGATCCTGTGGGAGTCTTGGTATACATGCTTCACCTAGCATCGACGGCTACCTCACCAAGTCCTGTGCTTGCTGCTCTCCACGGCATCGAGTGGGCTCATCGCAAAGCTGAACTGCCCTGTCCAAGTGGTCAGTCTGTGCCTAGGCAAGTTGCAGATGGGCTCAAACGCAAGCTGGCGCGTCCAGCGAAGAAGATGCTCCCACTGAAGCTCCGTCATGTGGTTCAGGTGGTCCAAGCTTACGGAAGGCCAGGTTGCCGGCTCCAAGACATGCAACTGCTGACTTTTGTTACCCTTGGTTTTTGTGGTTTTTTTTCGCTGGTGCAATCTAAGTGCTCTCTCTGTCAATGACGTCCGTTTGTGGGAAGGCTTCCTGTCTGTCTTTGTGGCTGGTCGTAAGAACTACCAATTCCGGGAAGGCCACATAATGCCGATTGCAAGGTCAGGGACGCCGGCATGTGCTGTGGCGTTTGTGGAATGGTTTCTGCGTGAAGGCGGTCACCAAGTGCACACGCCTCTCTTCGGCAAGATCCAGACAACCCGAGAGGGCAGCTTTGTGCAAGGTCGGCTGACATAGTCCCAACCTAGGGAGAATTTCAAGAATGTGCTGAACACTATTGGTTTGGATTCATCCAAGTTCTGCCTGCACAGCCTTCACTCTGGAGGAGCGTCTGCAGCACTACGTACCCCAGGGATTCCAGTTCAGTTGGTCCAGCATAATGGTGGCTGGCAGCGCATTGAGAGCTTAGATGGATATGTGGAGAGTCCAGAGGGCTCACTTTGTGTGTCCCAGCGATTGGACAGACACTATCCTTTAAAAATTCTTGTTCGCATTATACAGCTCACCGCCACTGCTGCTTTGCACTTTTTTTGCTGATTGATAAGTAACGGGGCATGAGGGACGTTTAGGTTCTTCGCGGCTTAAAAGAGTGAAGAACCGTGGTCCCTCGTGCAGAGTGTGCGAGCTACCTTATGGTAATGGTGGTCAGATTTGCGGCCTTTTATACCTTGCGGCAGCATGCTGCTGCTTCATTCGCGGTAGCATCGATTGTGGTGTGACTGGTTCCCACCCACCCACTCTTGTTCTGTATGTTGACTCCGACATGCTTGATCAATTGTTTCTTATACGTGCGTGTTTTTTTCTTTGTGCTTGAAATCAATTTCAGACTCCATTGCCAGTTTTATCTTGATGCTGTCACTGTCTTTTTTCTTCGGAGGTGCCTGGTTCTCTCCATCCGGTTTTTTCCTCCGATGTGCGTGCCTGCCAGGGCACGGAGGTTTTTTCCGGCAGCATAGCTGAAAATTGATCCTGACACCAGGCACCTCCCGCGTTTTGTCTTGACTCAGTTCTCACACTTCCTTCTCTGGTGTTCCATGCTGTTGGAAGTTGTTTGACTGTTGTGTTAGTTGCCAAAAGGGCACTCATATTGCTTGTTGCTGACCAATACACCCATTATACGGCTCACCGCCACTGCTGCTTTGTACTTTTTGCTGATTGATAAGTAACGGGGCATGAGAGACCTGCTTGAAGCTTGGACAAGTTTGCCAAACGCTTACAGCTTAGCTTGGACGGCTCGTTCCAGCTATATGGTCTAAAGCGGGCCGGCCCTAGGTCCGACCCGGCAGAGAGTATATGCAGATTAACATGAAGCGAACTTTTCTTTGCCTTGCTGATACGTGAAGGCCTTGTGAGCAAAGTACTAGTTTTACACCATGAAGCAGTCTCCGCAGTTCACGTGCAAGTTTATCCTGTTTCAATCCATTAATCGCGTCTCAGTACTTGACCGAGTCTTATGTAGATGTTGGAAAGTTAGAACTTTTTTCGCAAATTTCTTTCGCTTAGAGGCTTTCTTCAGCCTATTCAGGTTTCAAGTAAGGTCATGCCCGGCCGAAAGTTGCCCTGACAGCTCTGCAAAGACGGACACGAGACAAGGTCGCATGTCCATTGCCTTACAGCGCAAAAAGTTTGACCTGATGTGCAGGATTGAGAACTTTACCCACAAGCAGAAACTAAAATGATGTGGAACATACTCAAAAGCACACACACGCATACACATCTAATTATTGTTTGTGTAACCACCTCCAGTACCTATCAGTACTGATAGTGGCACTAAACTGTGCAGGACTTCAAAATAAACTGCAAATTCCCACATCTGTCTGGATTGATTAATGCACAAAGGAAATATACTGGCCAACTAAGGTTTTCACACCCTAGACCGTCTGGTCCGGACTTTTGGGCTGATTTGCGAATAAGTTCTGCGAAGAAATTCCTGTCAGCTGATTGGCTTGCTGTTCTGAATGTTGATGTCATCACGCAAATCGATGTATCTAGCGCGCGCAAGATCGAGTCGACCATGCATATGCAATGCATGCAACACCGTACCACGGCATACATGCATGCACGTGCACTGTCGAAGCTTTTAGGTGCCTAGACTCTGATATCCAAATGCGAAACTGCGGCCCAAAAGTCTGGACCGGACGGTCTAAGGACACATGAAGGGTCTTCAACTTACCTGGACGGATTGAGATGCTGGTCTTATCCAGTACCAACCTGTCCATCAACAAGTAAAGACCGCAAAAGAAATTAATGATAACGCTTGGGATTTGTCCAAACAGCTATGGCCCTAAGAAAGGATTAAGGGATCCTGACTGGGTGGACATTCTTCAAACTAGTTGTGGAGAAGCCCATCAACAAACAAATCAAACATAGTGTGTTCAGCCCAGAGATGCCCCAGCAGGTTCAAGACGATCTGACCCTTAGGCCGGCCGGTCCGGACTTTTGGGCCGAACCGCGAATAAGTTCTGCGAAGAAATTCCTGGCAGCTGATTGGCTGCTGACCTGAATGTTGATGTCATCACGCAATTCGATGCGTCTAGCGCGCGCAAGATTGCGTCGTGCATGCATATGCAATGCATGCAACACCATACCATGGCATGCATGTATGCAATACCGTACCATGGCATGCATGCATGCACGTGCACGGCTGAAGATTTTACATGACTAGGCTCCGATATCGAAATGCGAAACTGCGGCCCAAAAGTCCGGACCAGACGGCCTAAGGTCACAGGATCCATCCCTTTCATTGAGGGCTTTTGTCAGGAGGTCAGAAGGGCAACTCGTAGGGCGGGAATCGGATGCATTTCATTTTACGCGCCCTTAATCTCTCTATATACTCTTCCGAAAGATTTGACAACACATTCCATATATTCAGTTAGATGCATGGCATGTAGTGAAGAGTACGTTGGCGAAACGCTCCGTGCTGTTAGTGTCCACAGGAAAGAACAACTGGACGCAGTTCACCTAGAACACCGTTCAAAGTCAGCCATTGCCATTTCCCCATCCAAACCAAACAGCCAAAGATGAATAAGGATGTGGGCATTGAGGGAAGCGCAACTTGGAACGCAGTTCTATAAAGTTGGCCCGGTTACATACATTCTCTCTCTCGCCACTCTTCTCCTCTTTCTTGCAACTGGACTCCGAACCTGTCAGTGATGCTCCCAGAGGATGACAGACAGACTGACCCCCAGTAAGACCATTGGCCACCAGACCGGACAAACATCTCTATGTTTTGAGTCCCGGTGAACTTAGAGCACCCAGGTAGTTTGTAAGCATTTTTGACAGTGGTGTCTAAGCATAGACGCCCATTATACACACTAGAGGAGAACAAGTAAACAAATTCACACCCCAGGCGGGAACAGCATGGAGTGCATAGCAACGAGCAACACAGCGCATAAATTGTCTTCACTTTCTGTACTCTGAGTCTTTTTCCAACTGAAGATGTAGGAGGCTTTTCTGGCCAAATATCTGGAAAAAATGTTTGACTGGTGAGTTGGAATTTCTCTTATTTGAAACCCTTGGCTCTGCCTGGTATGGTATCGCAGCCTGGGGGTGTACACGTATGTACGTTTTAGTTTGTAGAAGGGGACACAGCAAGCATCGGAAGCTTAGGGAGGTAAAACGTTAGTAGTGAGCATAGCTGTGTTGTCACGTACTTACCAGAGAGGGATGAAGTATTGGCCTGAAAAATTTGTCCACAAGACATTGCCGGAGACACTGCCGAACCAAGACCCACACGGCCAGAAAGTTAGCCAAATTCACAGGAAAAGGTTTTAGGTATGGGATGCTGGTATTCACTATTTTGCCCGCGGAGAGTGGTAAATGCAAAATCCATTCAGTTTTTGTGTCCATTGGTGAGAGTGGCTGTGGTTTCAGGTCGTTCAAATGACCTCCTCCTCTTTCTTCTTCAGAACTCACCTTAGACCGCCCGGTCCGGACTTTTGGGCCGATTCGCGAACAAGTTCTGGCAGCTGATTGTTTTTCTGTTCTGAATGTTGATCTCATCATGCAAATCGATGTGTCTAGCGCGGCGCAAGATCCCGTCGACCATGCATGTGCAACCGCCGGCGTGCAACACTATGGTATACATGCATGCATGTGCAACCGCCGGCGTGCAACACTATGGTATACATGCATACATGTGTACGGCCGAAGCTTTTAGGTGCCTAAATTCTGATGCGAAGTTGCGGCCCAAAAGTCCGAACCGAGCAGCCCAAGAAGATCCAATGTTCAACCTGGCCGATCTCTGTAATTCAAGGATGTCCTTCCCTCCTTCATTTATTTTTAACCTTTTCTCTTTGTACAGTCAACTGTGGATCACACGTACCTGGTTTGTAGTCTATGCGTGTCATCAAAGTGAACTCTCCCTCTCTCTCAATTCTATCAGATCAAAAATTGCTCACACGACACCGTTTGGCTTCCGTTTTAACACATACACTGTACTTGTAACGTGGTTCAAACCTGTTTCCACAAAAGTTTAAAAGATAGATAATACACATGTGCAGACAGTTTTGAAACTTAAAGTGAAACAGAAAATATGAAGAAAGGGAAGCCGGGAAAGAACAGACAGGAGCACAGTGACACCTTTACCACTATGCTACTCCACTCGAAGGGGTCGTTGGCGCGAACACGGTTAACTTTCTGGCCCGGGAAAGAGGTATGCTGCGCTGTGCGATCTAACGCGACTGGGCCATTGTGACACTGGGATGCATGCCAAGGGACGCATTGTCAACGCGTTGTTCCAGTACTGCCACCTGTGGTTTGCGGTCGTGCCCATGCGCTTGCGCAGTGTACATGGGCCAAAGTTTCCATACAATACAGTCGTTTGGCGATCGAGAAAGAAGGGCCTTGGACGGAGGAAGGCCGCTGTGATCTTCGAGGCTTTTGCCCAGCCTGGCTGTTAATCTGACGGTTACATCGAAGCGATATCATGGCAGATATAGGTCATGTTTATATGGTTCAGACTTGGCAAAGTTCCCTTCTTCTCGAAGCAGTGCGTTCTGCCTTTTTCTGCGGCTAGTGTGCTTCTTTCCCATTCTTTAAATGATGGGGAATGGCGACTGAAAAACTGCAAATGGTACCAGTGGCTCTGTAGGTCTTCAGGAGGGAAGGTCATGCTGGTTTGACCCACAGACAGTCTTCCACAACTGCTTTATCGAAGCTTGACGAAAAAATTCTGTTGTCTTCCTGGTGGGCAAAGCTGCTTATTGAGGGGTACTTTTTACCGTTTCTTCGAGGGGACAGAGGTACGAGCGAACAAGCCAGAAGATTCAAAATCGATGTGAGGAAAGCTTTGTTGACACAGAAAAACTGTGGCAAGTTCAAATTGAATCGAGGGAGGGGAACATGGTTTTAAGACCAAATACCTGTTCCGCGATAAGGTTTGCATCATGATCGGCCTTGACCAACTGTTGGCCAAGAGCAGAAGCACTTCCACTCCCGCTGGAATGGGCAGGTGCACGTGTTGGGCTCAAAATCAGCATTATCTGCAAGTTGTTGGCCCTCAGGCGAAGCGAAAGGTCGATCTACATGTACATGCACACATGTGTCAGATTCTTCTGCACAGTTACCATCCCAGGCTTGCACACGAATGTTAGCATCCAAGGCTTGCAATTGTATACAAATGATAGCATCCAAGGCTTGCACACGAATGTCATCATCCATGGCTTGCACATGAATGCTAGCATCAATGGCTTGCACATGAATGTTAGCATTCATGGCTCGCACACGAATGTTAGCATCCATGCCTTGCACAGGAGTTGTTGGCGTCCATGGCCTGCACACGAATGGGGCAAAGAACGATGGTACTCGGTTCGTACCTTACCTCTAGACACATGGACACAGTAACTTGGAAACGAGGACACAGCGGAGATACCATATGTTGCTGACATGGCAGTGAAAAAATATGCAGGGTGTTGGTAAAATTAGTAATACGAGCAGTTGTTCAGGCTAATGCTTCGCAGTGGCAGGTTTGCAATGGTATAATAGACAAAATCCCTCAGTCTTGAGAAACGCAAAGGGGTTGTGTACGAGATACCGTGAAGTGACTGCAGGGCCAAATATATTGGTGTGAGAGCTCGATCAATGCTTGTTCGGAGGAAAGACCATGAAATTAGCACCACTACAAACATGGTAGGATCGAGCAGTCCGCTGTGGCAGAACATGTATGAAATGAAACATGGACCACAGGATCACATGGTCTGGGTCAGAATTCTAGACATGGAACGCCATTGGTTCTCGTGCCATTGGTTCGCAAGAAAGGTGAAAGAAGATCGGCACATCGCCATTCAGCAACCAAATTTGAACCCAGACAGGGTGTCCAAATGTCTCACCGATGGACAAGCCTGGCAAGGGTCAAGCACAAGCAGCGTTGAGAATAAAGGAATAGCATTTGTACTAGTCATGATGGCGTATCATTTGTATCCAATTTAAGATCTCATTCTCAATCAAGTCGAACTGTCAGTCCCAGAACAGCAAAGACAAAAAAGCCCAGGAATCTGGAAATTCTTCCTTTTTGAGCCTGACGAAGGCTACCACAGTGTAGTCGAAACTGTTGCTGAATACATACAAAATCCAACTGCAGACTCAAGAATTCAAACTGTTGTTTCCTCTTTTGTAAATTGATGATGATGAGCAGCTGTGGAGTTCGGGAGGAGCGATCAAAGAGGAAGTTCATTGAAATAATGGATAAAATAACCCTGGCAAGAAAGCTGGCAGCTGCTGATGTAAGGGTATGTCGCAACTTTCCCCCCATGTCTACCTAGTACGAATAACACATTCTACTTCCTGGCTGAGGGTGACATTGCAGGAGCACAGTGGTCTTTTGTGAAAATGCCTTCGCACTGAATAAGGTCAATATCTCTAAGGAGGGCCAATGTGTACTTGGCTCGCTGTTGGCTCGGGGTTTTCACTGACAGTTCGGACTCTTTCTCAGAAAAATGTTTGGTCTAGTGAGCAAATGGTTATGGACTCTGAGGATTCGTTATGGATGTTTAAACTGATATTCGCTCGCAGAATGAGATGCCCATTCTGCCGTTTTTGGGCGACGAAGGTTGGATGCTGGCAAAGAAGTGTTCTGCGACGAGCGGGGGAGGTCACAGTAAAGCTGCCGGGGCGATAGTCAGATAGTTACGATAGGGATGCAGGTCCCTGCACTGTCTCTGACGAATGCAAAGTTAGCACACTAGGTTGTGGTAGAGGATTTTTCTGCGTCGCGCAGAATGTATTGAGGGGAGATGTGGATGAAGAAGACTGGCCTTTGGATGAGGGGAGTGGTGACTGGCTTTGGCCGAGGAAGAGGACGTGAAAAAAGTGGTCCCGGTTGAAAACTGTCCAGAAAAAGGCATGCAGCCCTCTCTCTGTGTCTCTGCCTTTGTCTCTCTTTGTCTCTATGTTTCTCTGTAGAAATATTTGAGTATGTAACCTTTCGGATCAGCCTGCTCCCCTGTGTTTTCAGCTATATCCTTGACCTGTAATTCACCAATCCAGTACCAGTAGGAAAATAAATAGACTTCGTTTTTCATTTCTTGCTTACAACACCTGTACACAGTCACATCCCATGTGAAAGTTCTTGCATTTCTCTCACTCTGGTTTTTCATTCTGCTCATGGTGAAGCATTCATAAACTTTCTAAATTTTTCAAAAAGTATAGAGTTCATTAATGGGAAGGAAATTCACCGTGCAGGCCCAGGCACTATGGCTGCAGATGTGTTCATATGCACTGTGAAGGTTTTGTTCTCTGAATCTCTCTGTGTTTGTCTCTCTCTCGTTCCCCATCTCCATGCCTCTCACTGACACACACACTTTCTATGTCGATTTGGGCGTCAGAAAAAGGTACTAGCTCTGGCTAAAGAGAAAATTGTTGTAGTGAGAACCACTGGCCAGATGGAGGTAACGCAATGGGATCACTGTCAGGTTTCAATTGAGGAAGGAATACATGCCAAGACAAAATTTAATCATTAGCATTGGCACGAAGGATTTGTAACAACACTCTCGTGGGTTGACTCCAGCAACTTGGCAAAATGGCAGCTGAACATTTTCATTTTCTCGAGAAGAAAACCGAAGAAACCAATCTGACGCAGGGCAGAGAAGCAGGACCATGAAGGCAAAAAAGACAGAAAAAGAGAGAGAAAAGGAAAATACAATACATGCTAACGGGAGTTGAATGCAGGAAAGGAATATAGAATTCGTGCGCTGTGAACATTTTCTACGAACTTTTGGAATTTGGCATGCGCATGTATGTTGATTGAGTTGTTGGAAAGTGAAAACAGTACAAAAGAACCTTGTGCGAAGGAAGACACTGGATTAAAAACAGAAAACCAAATGAAGGCATGGGAAGAAATTGAATTAACATATTCTGATGCCTGTGCAGTTGTTTAGCAATAACAGCTGCCGACCGCATTGTATCTTGCTTCATTCTAACGTTGAAAAAAAAAAAACCACCCGTCCAAAATGTGTGTGGCTTAAAATTGTCACGAGAAGCAATATTGTCAAAACGTCTCCCGTTCAATACACTTTTGAGCCTTTGCATTGTTGCCAATGCCATTGTCTCCAAACAACCTTGTTTTGTTCAGGACTGGCTGTTCATATGTCTTCATATCCCCCCTCCCTCTCTTCTTCTCTGTCGCCAGTTTGATTCACGGTTTCCTGGGTTCTCTTGTCGTTTATAAAGGTAGTCTCGTCTTTTCTTCTTGTCTGTTTGATGTCCAATACCACAGACACACACACACACACACATGATGTGCAACATCCCTGGCCTTGACTTTACAGATTAAACCCCATGCTCACCTGTGCAGTTATTGCCATTTCCAGTGAAGCCTGTCTTGCAAGTACACTGGAACGACCCAACTGTGTTGATACAATTAGCATTTGAGTGACAGCTATGACTTGGTCCAGAACATTCATCCACGTCTAGAGAGTGAACCAAAGAATTGGAAACTTTAAATGGACGTGACTGAGAACCCAACCAAAGTGGCTGTAATCCAGTAACTTACAATTAGGTAAAGGGTAAGTGACTGAGCCTTAGGCAAGTTGCGGGCTGGTGGAGGTGTTAAGTACGTGATAAAGGTGGGGACCTCGGTGAACTGATCGGATTTCTATATCGATTCCATGTCAAACACTTGAGACGATGAGTAAAATTTTCACTCTTTCGTCAATAAATATACCTTTCAAGCATAATCATGAGAGTGTAATCAAAGAAGTTTTTGACACTGATCCATAGTGTTTTTGATGTCAATGCCTGTGCCTTTCTGCACATTATAGAGTAAACCCTCATGATCACCTGTGCAGTTACTGCCATTTTCTCTGAAACCAGTCTTGCATGTACACGAGAAAGACCCAGCTGTGTTGTTACATGCAGCATTTGAATGACAGCTGTGACTTTGGCTGGAACATTCGTCGACATCTGGAGGGCAAATCCCATGATTCGTTAGAAATGTCCCAGACTGAAAACAGATTGGACTAAAACACCAACTCAGCGGTTGTGCTTTACCAATTTGCTCTTCACGTCTCAAAGCGTTCTCATTGCACCTCGTCTCGTCTAAACAAAGCCATCCTCTGGATTTTAGTACAAGCTGTTCCAAGATGGAAAAAGAGAGACCACTGACCGCTTCTAGCATAGACTAGATATTTTACCGAAGAGCCACAAAAGAATGCACATAACTTGATAGTCTTGACGAGCTCATCAAGACTATCAAGTTAAGGGTATTCTTTGGTGGCTCTTCAGTAAAATATATAGTATATGCTAGAAGTAGTCGGTATTCTCGTTTTACATCTTGTAACACCTTGTACTAAAGTCCAGAGTTTGGATTTGAGCCTTCCCACCTGGCGTTGTTAGGAGCTGGTAAGCTAGCCTATTGCTAGGTCAA